>APFE031730157.1:224612-304163 GCA_000404065.3 Pinus taeda | reverse complement strand
ATATAGAAAGGAGGTCTTTTCATTTGTATCATCCAAGAATTATTCATTTATGTAATGTAAAGGAGGTTGCCCCCTCAAAGAGGCTAAATTATAAGGCGTTGATCTATCTTTTCTATCTTTTCTTGAGCTGGTTCCATAACAGTCAACTGATCTTGGATCTCATTCAGTCCTCTGAGGAAGGTGTCAATCGGTTCTCCCTTCTTCATCTGATACGACCTCAACTAATTCTCAAGCAGCATTCTTCTCTGCACAGAAGTATGTTGGTACAACTTCTTGAGAGCCTCCCACATCTCAAATGTCGTTTTCTTCTCGGCTATATGTGGCACTACATGATCTTTGACCCCGTCAAGGATAATGCTCTTGGCCCTCGCCGTCGCCTCCTCGTAGTTGTAATTATCATTGGGGTCAACTGGGATAGCTATTACCTTCAAGGTGAAGTTCTTGATGCGATTCCTATCAAGTACGGATAAGATTTTGGCCTTCCAGACTGCAAAGTCTGATGCTCCGTCCAGTCTATCCTGGTCTCTTACTTCGTGTAGTGCCATGATGCTTCTCTACTTCCCTCTTAGAAATTCTTTGATCGACTCCTCTGAGTCTCTACTTCCCGCCTGGAATTTCTCTTCAGGACTCCCTCTGAGTCCTGATTTCCCTCCTGGAAATTCTTCTGCTGCTGTCGAGATGCCCCCTACTCTGATCGTCTTGTGCAACCGCACCACTGATCCAGGTTCCTCGGCTAGAAACCCTCGGTAGCAACTCCTCTGGCCTTGCTCTGTCAGGTGTTATTCTGACTACAGTACCTCACTAGCTCCACTCTGCAATATTCCCACAACCTTCTAAACCCCAACAACCTGAAGGTGAGAGCTCCTAGGCTCTGTGCAATCCCGGCACCAGCAACCCGGCCTCCTCAGCCAACTGCGTCAGCTTTGCCAGCCACTGCATGGCTCTGCGTGAGGCTTCTTCTGCCTTCTTTAGCCTCTGTGCTGCCTCTTCCCGGCTCACCCTTGATGACACAGGCACTGCGTCATCCTTCCTTGTCACTACTCTACTAGAAACAACTACCACCTCAGGACAACTATTTTCTGCACCTATTTCTCCGCTCGGCTGATGTCCTTTAGACCTCCTATGATCTGCAATCACACTTTGATACCATGTTGAAGTTTCTAAGTTTACTTAGTTAGAAACCCTCCATGCACTTTATTTGATTTATTCCTACCTACTTGTTATGTTCCTTAACAAGTTATTTACAATGTAAATACTAAAAATAAACACTAGTGCATGCTCAACATATTACAAATCAACAACTAAAAGAAACATAAACAAGCACACCATATGACACCATTATTTTTGGACTAATGTCCCCAGAAAAAACCCAATGTGGGAAAACCGGTGTAGTTATTTGAGAGTTTTCTTATTAAGTAATATCAAAGTACAATCTGGGTGTTGAAATTGGCCTACCCAACAGAGAATTTCCTTGGCAATGATACCTCTCAGTTTCTGACAAGTCTCCTGGCTGAAATCCTGGATAATCCTTTCAGCAGCTACTCAGCACCAATTTTCCCCAGAAACCCCAGTGTCAGCTTCTCTCTGGACTGTGTCAGCCACTCTCTGCCTCACGCTGGCCCTGCGTCACCCTAGATGAGTTTGCATCAGTCCTGGGAGACCCTGCATCAACCCTCTGGTCCTCTGTGTCAGCAACGCTGACCTCTCTGAGGCTCTGCGCAGCTCCCCACTGCTTCTGCGTGGCCCTGCGTGAGCCTTTGTTGGCTTTGCGTCACTCTCCTTGGCTATTGCGCTACTCCCCCGACACTATCTCTGCCTCTCTGTCTCTTTGTACTCAAATGCCCGTCAGTTGCATCTCCCGATCACTAATTCTATCTCTCTTAGTAAACCCCACTCTAGAGAATAGAATGACTGATCACTCTAGTGTGTTCTCTAAGTGACCCTCAAGCCTCCTTTTATACTTTTCCTGTTGACATATCAGTGACCGAGATTTAGTCCCTAATCAACGGCTAAGATTAGATCTGACTTGATCCATGTCTTTTGGACCATTCTAACACAGATTCATATTAATAAACATTAATATTTTATTTTCCCCAAGTTTAGACTTAGGGACTACATTAAAAATATTAATTATTTTAATATCTCCTGATCTATTTAGAATTTGCCCAAACCTTTTCTGGGTATTGGATATCTCATGTGCCCCAACCTCTCCACCAAATTTTGTGGCTAGAGAACATCCGATGCTACCCCAAATCAACAAGAAATGGAACAACGAGCTAGTAGGAGGCATCAAGGGGCTGCTGGCTGCCGGATGAGGCTCATCATTCTCCTGGGGATATAACCCATCAAGTGGTGGGTAAAATCTAGCTCCAACTCCGACGTGATCTCTCGAAGAAGTGGACGAGGTTGCTTGAACAGGAGGTCACGAGAACTCCAACAATCTCTTGGTCACCGTAGACCTGTTATCTGCACATGTCAAAGATCAAAGCCATGGGGCGACATGTTTTTGACAGTGTCTAATAATCACCCATGCTTAATGTTGGCCCATAAACTAACAAGAAATAGAATATGCAATTTTATTTTATTTATTTATTATTATTATTTATTATTTTTTTATTTTTTATCTAAATGCAATCTAATCTATCATGAGAAACATCATATGCAGTTAGTTCTAATGCAAAGATCATTGTGCAATGCATCCTATGCTAACATGCATATAGTACAAAGTCAAGTATCAAGGAAAAAGTGATGTGACTTATTTTGACCGGTTGAGGCCAAAGTTCGTCGTTGAGTTTGGAAATGTAATAATAGTCATCCCCAACTTTCCCATGAATCCTGATGGGAACTAACTCTTTTTCCACTAAGACCAAGTCCCCTATTTTGTATTCTTTCTTTGGTTTCCACCTTTTGCTTGGTTTGTGATTTGTTCTTTTAAGGATACGAACCTCTTGTGAAGGGAGAATGTGAGAAGGTTTCTCAGTGTTGTGTGCTTCATAATAGGGACCAGGCTCAGTTACATGAGATAAGTAGGTAGGTTCTCTAAGAAGGATGAAAGGGGTCCCATCGGATTGAGGGATGGTAGCATATG
The DNA here is from genome assembly GCA_000404065.3 of Pinus taeda. Classification (NCBI taxonomy): domain Eukaryota; kingdom Viridiplantae; phylum Streptophyta; class Pinopsida; order Pinales; family Pinaceae; genus Pinus; species Pinus taeda. Next base: position 301,075 of record APFE031730157.1, on the reverse strand, counting down.
ATAGATCCATTTGAACATGACCCCCAACAATGGCTCCCCATTTCCTAGATAGCAACACCCCGCACACATTAGGAATATCAATGACAACAATGCCTATGAGAAGGGATATGTCAGGGTTCTTAGCCAGAGAGACCTTAAGATATTTATGAGACCCTCCACTTCCATAGGTTTGGAGTTAAATCCACACACCTTCTTGTATGGTCGGGCAATGCTGAGACCCAATTGTTTCATAACAGTTAAAGGCATGATGTTTGCGGAAGTCCTTGAGTCGAGCATACAATTATGGAGGTAAAGGTCATTGATAGCCAAAGTGAGCATAAAAGGTTCATGTTCGGGGTTACGCTCGGGAGTGTGGATGTTTTGCAAGTCTTCAGGTAATTCTTCCTCTTCAAAGCCCAAGGACTTCTTAATTTGCTGCTATTGTTTGGGAAGTTTAGCAATTTCCTTTAGAGGGACTGATATGGTCATCTTTCCAATAACAGCATCCATGTCAATGTTAAGCCCAACATGCTTTCCCTTTTCTTTCTTTTTGCTGTTTTCTCCCTCTTGAGGGCCCTTTTTTGGTTCAACTTTAGTTTGTGAATCATTTTTGGGAGGATTCCTTGAAAGGGCTTTCGCTTTGGGAGGCCCTTTAGAGGGGACATTTTTGGGAGGATCTTGCTTGGGAAGAGAGTACTCTTTGGAGTTTGCAGGGTCTTTTTTATTGTCTCTTCGGGAATATTAGACCCCTTTGAATCTTCCACTACGCTCATCAGTGTTTAGAATAGGCTCCTCTTTCTCATTTTTGGTTATGAACTCATTGATGGGAGGATGAGTGTATGAACCACCACGTAGAATGTTGAATATATTGGATTCTACGAGGTTATTCTGCTCGTTTGTTTCATCATCATCACTCTTAGTAGGCTCATCTTCAGAGGATGAATCTTGGTCCAAAATATTGGTTGGAGCCAAGGTATTTGGGACTTGAGATGAGCTAGGCTTATCCTCTTCACCTTGCTTTCTTGGAAAAGGCTTTCTCAGAACCAGACTTGATTTTTGGGCTTTCTCCAAAGCATTGATCTTGTTCATAACAATTCTATCTCATGAATGAAATTCCCCACTAAGTTTGTCCATTTTCTTGAGGATAGCCCAAAGAGATTCTTCACGTTGATCTTTTGACTTCTCCTTCTTGGTCTCAGTTTTGGCTTTCAAGAGGTCATCGATACTCATGTTTGAGATACGAAGGTTTTCCTCAACCTGAATTTCCATTGCTTTAGCTTCAGCCAATGTGGAAGGTTTCTTGTCTCTTAAGGCATAGGTTAGGTGGCCCCCAACAGCGTTGACAAACTTATCAAGGATGTTGGCATCAGAAGGCTTTAGATGATCATGGATATCCTATACAACCCTATCAAACTTTTGAATGAATTCCCAAAGGTCTTCCCTTCCCTTAGATATCTGATAAAACTTCTCGATGTTGAAGGTTCCCTGGGCATTGCAAGACCACCTTTTCATGAATAGGTCTTCAAAGTCATCGAAATCAGCAATGCAACCAAGAGGAATACTAAGGTACCATTCTCTAGCTTGTCCCTCAAGTGATAAGGCAAAAAGCATCATGATCTTATCTTCATCGAAGATTAACCTAGGGGACAATTGCCAATAAAATTATCCAACAAAATCATGGGCACTCAAGGTGGCATATCCCTTGAACCTAGGTAACCATCGGTTGTATTTTTCAAGTAATGGTTTGGGATCATCACTGAGCTTCAAAGGAGAAAATGCGCTAACCAAATGTCTTTGACTTTTGGTCATCTTGTTATTGTCAGTGCCGGAAGTATATTTCATTTTCAAAGTGGAGTCACTAACTTCTTCAGATTCAGGAAGCAGAGTGGTGCCAATAGGTGATGGTTCGCAGTTCCTTCTTGTAGTAGCCCTAGTTAAAGGAGGAATGTTGTCTCCTTCAAGCAGACTAGGGGTTTTGACAATGAGTGGAGTTGCCAGAGGAATAATGAGAATGTCGTCAATGAATCAATTCCTCAATGATTCACTAGGGAGGCAAACCTGCTTCATCCCCGGCAATGATGCCAAAAATGTTACCACCCAAACCTACAAGGGACCTAAAAGGGGTTCCTAAGAGGGCAACTGATAGGTTAAGGGCAACGGTGGAGGCTTAGCCTACTGTCACCACAACTAAGTCTCCCTTCTTTTTACAAACTTTCACCAATGGGATGAGTCTCGGTAGTGTAGGGATCACTTTGTAAAGTAGACGTCAATGGACAAGTGAGAAGTGACCCTGAAAACCCTTTCCCAAGGATGGACTGAAGAATGGAACTTGCTTTCTCTTTAAGCAAGCGACTTGGTCCACCAAGGGTAAGGGGTGAGGATTGGAGGGTTGAGTGAGAAAGGATAAGCTTATAGATGTGTTTCTCAATCCCTATAATCCTTGAAAGCTTGGATTCCCAAATGGTCCTTGAAAAATAGTCTTTATTGAGAAGTGGGACTACACAGGGCCAAGTGGACCCAACCCAGGTTTGGGGATGGAATGCAGAAACCAATGATGTTCCTATGTTGGACAAGGTGAGGGGAAAGGACCAAAAAAATATATTTACTTCAAAAGGTTGAAATGATCCTATTGAGGTCTAGCCATGGGGATTCCTAGGCAAAATTCAATCCTTGAGCTAGGGCTTGGGATTCCCGGAGATTCCACCGTTAGAATTGCTCCAATTTGGAGGAGAGGGAGGGGAACCACCAACACAGTAGCCTGTAGGAGATCAAAGTATTTCCTTGGGTCAATTATCGGGAAATTGATTCCCTAGGTGACCTTCAAGCATTTATACTTCAAAGCAAACGATGCAAGCTTATCAAGACAAATAATCTCTAGGATATTTCATTCATATAACATTGGCCCATACATTAACTTAGCTAAAACATGCTCAATTCCACATTTTGATTATGTAGCAACTAGCCCTAATTTTAGCAGTATGCTGCAACAAGAATAATAACATAAAAAATTCACTTACAACAATATAGAGTATATCCAACCAACATTTTGTTCACAAGACAAAGCTCCAAGACAAGATAAATAGCCCAAATCCATATGTCAAAATTCATCCATCTCCAGAAAATATCCACCAAGGAAAAAATGAGAATTTCTCAATGATTAGAGAGATCCCAAGTCAAGTGATAATACAAATGAGTGTATCTAACATCAATATATAGCTTCCTAAGGAGTTCGAATTAGCCTAAGGGCCTACATTAGCCCCTAATGATAAAATAATGTGCAAATAAAACCCCTTTTGGTGACAAGCCACCAAACTAGCTCACAAATGTAAAAATAAGCCTCACAAGGGGCCAAATAATAACATATGCATGTCATAGGGCCCTCCAAATGCTCAATAATATCCTGAAGTGCCATATTGAGGAATAAATTCCTCAGAATATGATGGGCAAGGGAGTGGACCCTTGTTCTCCAAGTAGTAGACCCATGGTGCTCCCAATGGGTATGAAGGCATATAGATGACCCCATGGGTCTCTAGATGAATTGGAGATGCCTGTAGATCCTCTGTAAGGGTCCAAGTGGTAGAATGAATGCTGTCATGACATCGTACAAGTCTTGGGACACCTGCCAAGAGTGTGGGGCTCCTGTGGAGCCTGCTGGGCATAATGTACCAAGCACATCACCAACATCCCAATAGTGGATCACTAGTAGTCTCTGAGCATCCATGAATACCTATGGAGTGTTGTTTGTTGTTGTGGAGGGCCATGGCTCTCTATGCACACCATACATGTGCCAATGTAGACCTCTGGGGGTTAGGATCCCATATAGGGAGACCAAACCCAAACGGAAACCATCTGTAAACCTACATAAGATCCAATGCATCCCCTAGGCTTCCAGTACAACGAGTCATTAAAATAAATGGGTAAGAGAGCTAACATATCATCGATAACAAAATGGGCATTTCACAATGGCATGTCCTTCTGTAGTGGGCTTTGGCATGTGCTAGTGTCTCCAAGCTCCAAAGCAGGTTAGCCAAGTACCTTATTAGGTGGTTTCAACCCTTAGAGGGGATAGTATGTGTGAAAATTATGTTACTACAACAACTGATTTATTTTACCTACTTATTTTCCAATAAGTTATTTACGAAATCCCTTCAGTAAATATTAAAATAAATTCTACTGCAGATATCACACCATTATACAGAAACAAATACATGCACAAGAATCAAACACATCAACATAGTTATTTTTGGACAATTTTCCCCCGAAAAACCCAATGCAGGAAAACTGGTGCAGCAGAGGAGGATTTTATTATTAAGCTTTTCTTGAGTACAACAAGGGTGCCAAACTGGCTCACCCAACAGAGATAACCACAAGAAAGTAATACCATAAAACCTTCAGCGCTTCCCCTAAGCTCAACATCAGTCCAGCTGGTCTCTGCGCAGCTCCCAGACCCTCTGCGTCAACGTTTTGCCTCACTGCATCAGCACTTGGCCTCTTTGCGTCACCCAAGCAGGCCCTCCAGTGACTGCACAATCCACTTGCCTCTGCGTCTGCCTCTCTAATCTCTGTGCTGGTCCTCCAGCACTATCCCTGCTTCTCTGTTATGTACTCGTTGCCTGTCACTGCAATCCAGACCTCTAGTTCGAATTTCTCAGCAAACCCCACTCCAGAAATCGAACTAACTGGTCTCCCTCAGGTGTATCTCCAATTGACCCTCAAGTCTTCTCTTATACTGTTCCTGTTGATGAATCAATGGTCGAGTCCCTAATCAACGGGTAAGATTAAAATAGACTTGATCTTTATCTCTTAGAAGCTTCTCATCCTTATCTTTATTAATACCCATTACTATTTTTATTTTCCTAAGTTTAGACTTAGGAACTCATTAAAAATATTAATTATTTTAATAACTTCTTATCTAGATGGAATTTTCCAAAATGATTTCTAGGTCTTGGAGATCTCATGCGTTTTAGCCTCTCCACCAATTTTCATGGCTAGAGTAAATCCAATGCTACCCCAAATCAATAGTATGTCCAAGGTACATCCCTCTAATGGCGGTGACAAGTGACGAATAAGTGAGATGGAAGAGGGAATGAGAGGGGCAGTCCTTGACCGCATAGTGGGGCATAAGGGTAGCTAGATAAGGGGTAGCCACACCTGGGTATGTAATGTATAGGAGGGAGCAGTCATGGTACATGAGGTGCCCCTGCCTTGATTTTTCCACCCTTATTTATATGCCTTTCGCCTTTTATGAATTTTCTTTGATTAACTGCTCGAGGCTCAAAGGAAAAGAGCATGATGTGTAAGATATAGCAGTGGTTACCCCCTTTAAGGTAGGGTGGTTCATTGCCCTCCAGGGTTTGGGACAATCATGGGCTCTTGAATGATAAAGGAATCTCATCTGGGGCCTATGGAACTAGGGTGATAGCCATGGATAGGGGGTAGAGCTCGTGTATTGATTTTTCCCACGTGCTAATTATTTTTGTCCAGGCCATCTTTTGCATTTTGTAGTACAATTTCCTATTAAATGTGGCCAATTATGCTTTTTCTTCTTTTTTTAATTTCTTCAACCTTCGGGGCATCATTCTAGGCCTGACTCAAGGTGGGGGAAAGGGGATAGGGAGGCTAGCCCTATGTGGACCCAGGTGGGAGAAATAATGAATAGGGTCTAGTGAGTGGAAGGGAGTAATATATGCGGGTAAAGGAGTCGGACCATGCACCCAAAGTTGGGGTTTCCCAAGTAGTACCATCCTATAACCAAATGGTCAATAAAGGAGATCCCATGGGAATAAGATCCAAGGGTAGCAACCAAAAGAGATCAAGGAGACAAGAGTACAAACTAAGCCCACTCTTTCCGCCAAATCCCCCCATCAATCCATACCCAGAAGTATCCATGATAAGTAAACCCAATACTCAATTACCTAATGACAAGACATAACTTTAGCTTTGGGAGACCCACCTTCAAACACACGATCAATACAGGTGGCTGAGGGACCACATGGCTGGCTCAGGTGGCAAAGAAATGGCACAACGAGCTAGTAGGAGGCATCAAGGAGCTGATCGTTGTTAGTTGAGGCCCATCATGTAGAGAAAATTTCTCCTAGGGATATCACCCACAAAGTGGTGGGTAACAGAGTTCAAAGTGAGGCTAGGATGGCTTATTCAATACAAAGACTCAATTGAAATGTGAGCTTTGGGAAAAGCTAGAATGGATTTCCACAAAAAACCCCTTGAGATAAATACTATACAAGACCTAGGGTTGAGATATTTGACTGGATAAGGGATCATCCAAGGTAAAGATAGTCAAGAAAAATGTTTTGAATGATATACTACAAAACTGCAAACCTTCAAGAAATCCTCAAGTTGAAAGACAACTTCAAGGATACCATTTAGTGCGAAGGTTAGGGCATCAATTTTTTTTGAGATTCAACTATTAGATTTTCTTCAAATCAGGAGGAGAGATAGAGGAAACACTAGCGTACAAGCCTGTCCAAATGGTTTTTCAGGAGCTTCCTCCAAATGAATTTCACACCAAGCCCTAGAGAGGCTTCCCTTAGCCCTAAAGGGATGAGGAATAGAGAGGAAAAGAGGTGAAGAAAGAATGACCTTTCAATGAGGATTGATCACCAAGGATTCTAGACCCAGTGCCTATCAATTGGGAGAAATGGTGTCAAGAATTATTTTGATTCAAGAACTTTGCTCTTTCAAGGAGACCTAATGTAGCTTCACTAACCCTAAAGAAGGCAGCTTCACAACTACTATAGCATTTTATACTTCGTTCCCAATGTTTAATGGAGCTTCGAGGGTGAAATATGCAAAATAAGCCTCTAGGAACATTCATTGATCATTATCTATGAGTAATGCATTCAATATATCCAATAATCCTAGTGTTCTCATAAATTCACATTAAATTAGGGCACATTCAAGATCATGTTGTGATATTCCATACATTAGACATTTAAAAATGTAAAATATAGCATCAAAAGACACTTACAAGACAATGAAAATATATCCATCCATCAACATTGCAAAGAGAAGCTCCAAGACAAGATAGTGAAATTTTCCATACATCATAATACATCCAAACATCCAATTTCGTCCAACAATTGCAAGTCTGAATTCTTTTACAAGAGAGATCGAAATCCCAGTGATGATAAAAATCAAAATGAGGCCTCTTCTATTTATACGAGACTACTCAAGTTTGAATTTTCCTAATTTGACCTAGTTAAGCCCCTAATAATATTTTAATATGAAAATAACATGTCTTTGGTGACAAGCCCACCAAATAGCTACTAAAGTGAATGATAAGCTATCCCAAGAGGGCCGAAATAGTGAAAAAATGGAGTAAGAAGGATCGTTGCAAGGCCAATATGAGTCCTCTAATTGTCATTATGAAGAGGAGGGCTCCATAAAAGATGGTCAAGGGGGTGACCTCTTGATTTCTAAGAAAAACACCATAAGGTGCTCCCAAGTGGCTATGGGGCACAATCAATGGGCTCATGGGTCTCCAGTGGCTCAATAATAAGTAAATGCTCCATCAACGAGGGCTAGAAGATGATATATGCCCTCTTTTGTCTCTTTGGATGAGACAAAACCTCATATGGGCCCTGGATCAGCTGCTAAGTGTCAGGTGCAAATGTGTGGTCGATTGGGTAATTTGGTCCAAGTGCATCATCATCTTTGTATGGCTGGAGCACGAACAAGAAATGTGTGGTGCTAAAGAAGCCCATAATATAGTAATGGATGCTTTGCGATGGTGGAGGCCCATGGCTCTCAATGCTCACCCTACAAGTGCCATTATGACCCTCTGGAGGGCTTGGACCCTGCATAGAGACACCAAGTCCAAGATGAAGACCGACCTGCAATTCTACATAATATCCAATGCATCTCCTCACCTTCCAGTACAATTAATCATTAATGCAATTGAGTAAATAAGCTTGATAATCAAGGGCAAAAGTGGACACTTCATAATGGCATGCCCTTCCAAATGGGCTTCAAAATATATAAGGTGTTTCCTTGCTCGACAAGAGAGGTTAATAAACAACCCTATTAAGTGGCTTCAACCTTTAAGGGAGTGACATGTCCATGGTACATCCATCAAATGGCAGGTGTCATATGAAATGAAGATGGAAGGAGTGGGGCAATAGGGAAGGCTCCAAGCCACATGCCATGGTACAAGGGAAGCTAGAATGAGGGAAACCTACACCTTGCATATATGAATGTAGAAGGGAGTAATCATGGTACATGAGTTACCTCGGCCTTTGGTTTTCCATCCTTCTTCATATACCTTTTTCTTTTTATTGATTTTTCTCTCTTTTACTACTCGGGGCTCCAGGGGATGAGAGCATGATGTGTATGATGTAGCAATGATTACCCCCTTAAGGTTGGGAATTTAATTGCCCACCAAGGGTTGGGATAATCTAATATCCCTAACCCAGAATATTCCACAAACCCCAGCAAAACTCTAACCAAATACGTGCAAATGATATAATAACCAGGAAGCTCAAAATGACAAAACAACAGCAGTACAACATATAATATTGTAAATAGGAAATGTAAGCAGATACTCAAGAAATGCAGCGAGAAATGCTAAGCCATTTTATTATACTGAGCAATAAAATGAGTACAGGAGGTGATCAGAAAGATGGCACCTCGACTTGCACAAGGAAAGCGAAGAAATACACTCAAAATAGCAAGGAATGGCCCCTCTCTGAACTGCATCCAAGCTGCTGGAGAAATGTCATGCTGCTGCTGCTAGAAATCAAATGAAGATTTGGGGCTGCTCCCCTCCTCAGAAAAGGCTGAAACTTTGGAATCGGACTCTACTCAAGAAACCTAGAAAAGCCCATAAAGCTTTTCTGAAACGACCGACCCCCGAAAAGCACCCCCTTGGGGTTCTGCGTAGTCCCTCAATGCTCTGTGCTGCCACTGAATGAAACCCTCCAGAAAACTGCCTGCAACTTCTACCAAAACTCTCCAATATGCAAGAGTTGATCTCCTACCCTACTTCTCAGCACAAATCCCCCTACAAACCCTCAACCCAGACTCCTACCAGAAAGAACTGCGTCCTCCTCTCAGTGCTGCACAGTCCTCCAAAACGTTGATGAAACTACTACTGAAATGCTGATGAAACTACTGCTGGAATGCCACTAGAAATACCTTGCCCGAGCAGGCACTCGAAGTCCCCCGGGGCTAAGGGTGAGATCTCCGAACGGAGACACTCAATGCACTAAACAGTGCTGCAGACTAGTTAAACAGCCAGCGTGCTCTAATTCGAAATGACTATCACAAATGCTCATAACCAGAATGATCAAAATGAGGGGGCTCCTCTCTTTTTTATAGCCTTTGCCTCTCTCAGTCCCAAGGCTCACCTCCTCATGCGTGTTTCCCCTCTTGCCACATGTTTCTTTCCTCCTGCGCAGTTCCTCCATGTGTCTGTGTGGGCTCCATTTTTGCGTCCCCCTTTGGCTGCCTTGGCTCCCCTTTAAGTCACAACGTTGTGCTACTAGGAAGTGACTTTTTATTCTAAAAGTGAGTTATGTCCCCCTTCCTCACTTCTTATTTACAAATAACTATAGAAGGCAAAAATTGAACAAAATCGAATATTCCAATTAGCCATGGCTAATTAGGAATATTACAAATAATCACGGGTTCCTTAATGATGCAAGGGGCACTCATAGGGGCCCTAGAAACCATAGTAATGGTAGAGCTCATGTTTGGCTTTTGCCCACAAGTGGAAATTTTATGTCCCGTACATCTTTTGCGTTTTGTGGTACATTTCCTGTTGTAAGTGGCCAAATTATGCTTTTATCTTTCTTTTTAGCTGCATCAACCTCTGGGGCATCATTTCAAGACCGACCCAAAGTGTGAACAAGGGAAGGGGGAAGCTAACACAGTAATATTCTAACTGGAGAAATTTAGTGAAATATCAAAACATGAACTAGCTACAACAAATAAATAAACATGCAATTTGGAAACTCCACAAGAACAACAAATTTAGAACACTGTTGAGCAAAAAAATAGAACTGAGCCATTTTATGAATATCCAATGAGAAGCTAAGTACAAAATATAATGGAAGGTGTGCATCTAATCTTGCTAAGGCAAGCACACAAAACCCAGGTGAGAATGAAGAAAACACCATGCTGAAAATGCTCACTAGTTGTATGCGTTGCCCAGAAATTTACTGTTGCTATTGTTGGAGACAAACTGAAATTTGAGGCCTCAAATATGCTCCAAAAATTCTGAAAAATGCAGAAAATCCTCTCCAACCCCGGACCAGCAAAACCAAGAAATATTTTGGGCTAATTCCAACCTCCCACAATTATCCAAAAGTTAAGTGAAATCACCCATTGCCCATCTCTGCATCCCACCGGAAAATCTACTGTTGTTCCCCCCAAAATCCTCCACAAAAATAACTAAGAAACCACTAAAAGATAGAGCTGAAATGATAGAGTGAAATTCCAGCTATTTTCTCATACAAGGTTGCAGCAACTGCTTCAGCAAAACGGCCCAAAACCCACACAAATGCAACAGTCTCAAGCTCTGAAACTCCACAAGGAAAGTGTTCCTACTCCAAGCGAAATTCCTGCAAATGCTCGAGGCAAATTTTCCCCACAATCTCTTCCTCCAAGTAACTCTATTTTCTACTACTGTGTACTCCTAAAAAATTTCTCCCATCTATTGCAGAGATGAAATGGCTCACAAAATGTAGGAAAAGAAGTATCCAATCAACTCTAATTTTCTCTCTTAGGTGACATTCTAGGTTCACCGAAAGAGAGTTGGGATTCTCTGGTTGGAAATCCCTATTCTAAGCAGCACAAGTTGCCTTAGCTCAACAACTCAAGCAAACCTTTCAATTCAGAAATGAAATGCAAAAAATAGAATGATCAAAATGAGGCTCTAACCTTTTATTTATTTTTTCCCCTCCTCATACCATGGTTCGATTTCTTTCACAGTATGATTTGATACCATGGTTTGATTTCCATACTTGGTAATCTCGACAACTTAACTTAACTTTATTTTTCTTATTTTCCTAAGTCCCAACCATTGGCTTTTCTCCAAAATTTGTCAAATATCTCCACAACTTATTTCTCCTAATTCTCTCTCTCTCTCTCTCTCTCTCTCTCTCTATATATATATATATATATATAATAATTATATATAAAATCAAAATCACAAAATTGGGAATTTCCTTGTCAAAATTTTTAATTGGGAACATTATAGTCCTCCCCTCCCAAATGTTGTTTTTCCTCAAGACACTGTAGTGCTAGATACTACAAATTTTTTTCTCCCTCCCAAGTGGCATCCTCTTCAGGAAAATCCTTCCACCTGTCAAGGAATCCTCTAATGGTCCTGCTCCTCAACTTCCTTTCCCTCTCCTGTAAAATGGCTTCTAGTGTCAAAATCAAATGCCCCTCATTATCTAATGGTGGTAACTCAGTGGCAGCCATCACTTGTTGTCCCAAAGCCTTTTTCAGGCAAGAGACATGGAATACATTATGCACCCTACTTCCTCGTGGAATCTCCAACTCATAAGCTACCTCTACCACTCGTTAGATCACCCTGTATGGCCCATAAAAATAAGGTTGAAGTTTCTCATCTCCCTTCTGCTTCAGTGTGGATTGCTTGTATGGTTGCAATCTCAAGAAATCCAAATCTCCTACCTCAAAATTTCGCTCTACTCTGCCCCTATCTGCATATAACTTTTGTCGGTTTTGTGCCATCTACAAGTTATCTGTGAGTTCTCTAAGGATATATTTTCTCTCCTATATCCAATATTTGGCCCCTAGAGCTCTACTATCTCCAAAAACCATATCAGCAAAAGTCAGTGCATCATAACCATACAAAGCACAAAAAGGTGTCATACCTATGGACATAAGGTTTGTGGTGTTGTAGAAATACTCCCCAAGGTGTAGCCACTTCACCCACACTCTTTGTTGTCTAGTCACATAGTTGTGCAGATATCCCTCCATCCACTTATTTACAATCTCCATCTGCCCATCTATCTGAGGGTGGTAGCTAGTGCTGGGAGTCAGCTTCGTGCCCACAAGGCAAAATAAATCCTACCAAAAATCCTCCCATAAATCTCGCATACCTGTCAATGACAATCATCTTAGGTAGCCCATAAAGCCTAAACACCTCCCGGAAAAACAACTCGCCTGCCTGTCAAGCTGATTATTGAGCTGGAATGGCAAAAAAGTGTGCAAGCTTCATCAAGTTATCAACAACCACATAGATGCAATCTCTCCCCTGTATTGTTGGCAATCCTGTGATAAAATCCATCAATATGCTCTCCCACTTCCTCTCACGAGTAGGAAGAGGTTGTAGCAACACAAGCAAGTGTGTGTGCTTTCCCTTGTTCCTTTGGAATGTATCACTCTCCTTAACATGCTTTAGAACATCCTCCTTAAGACCCCGCCAAGTGAAGTGATCCCTAATGGCCTTATAAGTCTTGTAGAATCCCTAATGCCTGCCAAAGGTGAGTCATGAGTTGCGTGCATGATATTCTCCCTCAAATGTGAACCTAGCACAAAATAAATCTTGTCATTGTAGTACATAACATCATCCATCACTTGGTACCTGTCATCCCAATGAGTACCATCCAATATCTCACATGTCTGTCGATCCTCAGAGTACACCACCAAAAGCCGCACCTTCCAATCCTATGTGATATCCATAAAAGAAAGTGTCACGAGCCTCCATTATAATGCATCAGCTACTATGTTTTGCTTTCCCTTGACATACTCAACCTCAAAATCATATGCTTGGATCTTACTGACGCATTTTTCTTGTCTCTCCTACAACATCTGCTTCTCCAAGAAAAGTCGAAGACTGTTGTGATCAGTCTTAACCTTGAACCTGTTCCCCATTAAGTATTTCTGAAACTTAGCCAATGCATGCATGACTGCTAGCATCTATTTATCATATATGGGATACAATCTCTCTTGTGGCTGAAGTTTTCGGCTCTCAAAGGCTATGGGGTGACCTCCCTGTGAAAAAATTGCTTTGATGCCTTCCCCAAATGCATCGCACTCCAAAACAAATGCGAGTGAAAAATTTGGAATGGCCAAGATAGGAAAACTACTCATCACCCTCTTGAGGCACTCAAAAGACTCCTGCACCACATCAATCCACTTAAAAGCCCCTTCTTCATCAAATCTGTCACATTTCAAGGCGTAGGCAAATCCAATATGGCCCTAATCTTCTCCTGATGCAGTTGTACTCCATCCTCCCCAATCAAATTTCCAAGATATAACATCTCCGTCAATACAAACTCACACTTGGACATTTTAGCATACAATTGTTGCTCCTCTATAATGCGTAAGACCTCCTCCAAGTGTTGGAGGTGTTTCTCCCAAGTTCTGCTATATATCAAGATGTCGTCAAAGAATTCCAAAACATACCACCACAACTGCTTGCGGAACACATGGTTCATACAAGACTGAAAAATAAATGGTGCATTGGTTAGCCCAAAGGGAATCACCAAGAACTCAAAGTCTCTGTAATGGCAACAGAAGGCAGTCTTGGTAATGTCCTGCTCCCTCACCCAGATTTGGTGATACCTGAACGCAAATCTATCTTAGAGAAGTACTTGGCTCCTCTAAGCTCATCCATCAACTCATCAATGCATGGAATAAGATACTTGTTCTTCAATGTCTTCTTGTTGAGGGCCCTATAGTCTATGCACATGCAAAGGGTCCCATCCTTCTTCTTCACCAACACTACTGAAGAAGCGAAAGGAATTATTTTGTTGATTTTGGGTAGCATCAAATGTGCTCTAGCCACGAAAATTGGTGGAGAGGCTAAAGCACATGAGATATCTGATACCCAGAAATGGTTTGGGAAAATTCTAAATAGTTTGGGAGATATTAAAATAATTAATATTTTTAATGGAGTCCCTAAGTCCAAAAGTCATGGATCAAGCCAGAGTTAATCTTAGCCATTGATTAGGGACTTAATCTTAGCCGTTGAATTGTCAACGAGAAAAGTATAAGAGGAGGCTTGAGGGTCACTTGGAGAACACACCGAGTTGATCAAGAATTCGATTTTCTGGGGCAGGGCTCATTGAGGAAATTGAAGGAGTGATCAGAGTTGCAGCTAAGGGGTAGTGAATACAGAAGCAGAGAGGCAGAGATAGTGCCGGGAGGACCAGCGTAGAAGCCGAGAGAGAGGGAAGCAGAACCAGCCAGAGGTTCATGCAGAGCCAGCCAGGACTCACGCAGAGGTAGTCAGGAGATGCGCAGTGCCTCAGAGAGACAGCGTGGGTAACACAAAGGCTCTATGCACTGACACAATGCCTCCAGAGTTTGATGCAGGGCGAGCTAGGGTGACGTTGGGCAGACGCTGGGCCAAAAAGGCCTGACGCTGTCCCTAGAGGCTGACACTGGGTTTTTCGTGGGGCAGATTGGAGGTGAGAGCTATTGGAGTGTTTATTCGGGGTTTTAGCTGAAATATCTACTTCCGAATAGAGAGGTACTACTGCAAAGATTATTCTCTTGTTGGGTGAGCCAGTTTTGGCACCCAGATTGTATTCAGAAACTACATAATAATAAAACCCTCAGAAAGATGCACCGGTTTTCCTGCATTGGGTTTTTCCAAGGACATTGGTCCAAAAACAACAGTGTCACTTGTGTGCTCGTTTTGTTTTATTCAGTTGATGATCTGTAATGTGTTGAGCATGTACTTGTATTTATTTTCAATATTTACATGGTAGATAACTTGTTAATTTAACAGAACAAGTAGGCAGAAATAAATCAAAAAAGTACATGAAGGATTTCTAATAGTTAGACTTAGAAATTCCAACAAATTTACACCCGATGTGTCCCAATCTCAACAACTCCTGTAGAGCTCACTCGATCTCATCCCGGTATGCCTTGGGATGCTTGCAGGGAGTGGTGATGACTGTGTGTACCCCCTCCTCTAGCTCAATGGTGTGCTCGAACCCTTGGTCCAATGGCCTGCCTAGTGGAATATCCCCAAATACTGCCTGATGCCTCTCCAAAAGAGCCAATATGTCTGGATGTGTCTGTTGCTTTGGTTCCCCTATCTCTAATATCCTAAACTCTACATCCAACTCTATGTCACCACGCCTCAAGTCAGCCTCCATCCTATGCGCTGATACTGTCTAAGGTGGCTATGAATGCATGCCTCTCAATACTACCAGCTACCCGTCTGGGCCAATGAACTCCATCTCCAACTTCTTCCAATCTGTAGTAGCACACCCCAAAGAATATAACCATTGCACTCCCAACACTACATTAGTGTCCAGAACGTCCACCACGAAGAAGTGATTTGTAATTGAGTAGTTCCCCATGGTAAGTGTGATGTAGGGAACATACCTCGTACACAGGCATCAAAGTTGAAAATCCCTCAAAAGCCTCTATCTATATGTCTCTCCTCTCCATTAGTTGTGCATCAATAAAATTGTGGGTTGCCCCACTGTCCACCAATGGTGACACTCGTTGTCCCTGCGTGCCCCTAATCCATAGTGTCAAATACTTTGGAACTCCCTAAAGTGAAGAAATAACTCCTCCAGTAGGCAAGAAAGCTCCTCTGCTAGGTGGGGGCAGTGGGCCACCTCCTCCTGAGCTCTAAGGTCCACCCTCTCCTGTCTCTACCTCGTGATCTGCATCCTCCTCCTCCTTTGGCTCACTAGCTAAAAATACCTCTGTGTAGTGAGCCTTGCCGTTGGTACACCGATGCCCTTGTGCCCATGGCTCCTGACAAATAAAGCATAATTTCCTCCTCCAGAGGTCCCTTCTGCTCTCATCATCCAACTGCCCTTTCCCTGTACACTCCTTCCGAGGAGGCTTGATGTATTTTCCCTTCTGAGGGAAAGGAATTCTAGTAGGTGTTGGTGCCCTCATCTTCGGAACAACATCCAACATGTCCCATGCCTAGCTAATGGCATCTTGCAATGATGTTGGCCTATAAGCTCGCACCCAACCTCGTAGTGGCTCAACCAAACCCTCAATAATCAACATGATCAACCTTGCCTCCGAAATATCTAAGACCATCACTACTAGTTTTTGAAACTCTACTATGTAAGCCTCTACGATGCTTGTCTGCTTCAGGTTAGCCAAATCTCTGAAGTGTAACTCTGGATCCTTCCTATCAAATCTCTCCACCAGCGTGCGAGTGAACTCATTATAGGATGTAATGGACACATGCCCAAGCGTAACCAGTCTGTGATACCACCACTCTTGTGCATCACCATCTAAATGTAATGTAGCAAATCTAATGGCATCTATCTCCTGCATAGGATTCAAATTAAGGTAAGTGTCTAGTTTCTGAACCCATGATCTCACAAAATTCCTGGCTGACCCATCAAACCCTAGAAATGTCACCTTCCTTGGTAGCTTTTGATTATCCCAATTTTTATTCTGTTGTCCTCCTCTGGATGTCCCTACTCTGGGCCCATACTTCTCCTTCAGATGGAAATAGTTTGCAAAAGTAAGTATCCTCTTGACTCTAGGATCCAATGCCTTATACTCATCAACTCCATTTTTGAATGATTTGATCAACTCGGTGAATGCATCAACTCCTCTATCTTGCTTTGGTTCCTCTATGAAGTGAGGCATAGTCAGTCTAGGAGTCTGTCCATATGTGTGATTTGTGCATGGAGGCATATGGCTCCCTTCTCCTATTCCAGAACCTCCTTATCCTTCATTGTTTCCTCCTCCACCACCTTGAGGTCCTCCTTGCATATTCTGCATTTGTAGTGCTATCATCTGCCTAGGCTGCTCATCACCATTGTCTCCCATGTAGTCTCTAACATTTTCAAACTCTATATCAGAAAGATGCCTAGGCTTGTCTTCTCTACCATGGCTCCTTCCCTTAACTCTGCCTCTGCCTCTAGGACGATAAACAACTCCACCAAATGGCCCTGTCATGACATGCTCTCGAGCCCACAGCTGAATCTGTTCTTGCTTCCATTTAACCACCTTTGTAGACAATGAGTGCAGCAATAGTTAAGAGTTGGAATAGGATTTGAAAAACAAAAGAGGTGGGGAGAAAACAATGAAAAACATCAATCAATGTTGGGTATTTTGGGTATACTTTTTGGCTTTCATGTGGTTGATCTTGGTTCTAATCTACAGTGATTGTGACTAGTTTAAAGAATGCTTTCAGGACTTCAAAGCTAGAAAATCTGTCACCTGAGATTCTAACATCCATGGAAGATATATCAACATATATGTTTCTGTTTGTTTATTAATGAATTAATTTTTCACAAATCTCTAAACTTAAATTTTGGGTTCTGTGCGATAGCTATAATGGTTGTAATTTCCCATATGACAAGCTTTGAATTTTTCACTGAAACAACATCTGAATTTTGGTAGAGTAAAATAACTTTACAGATAATACAGAACACATAATTCAGGAAGACTTTACAAATAATACAGAACACATAGACAAGCTTCACGGTCATTCAAAATAAAAGTGTTTTTAAGAAACTCACAGAAGTTCAAGAGTTGTTATGTTTCCAATCTCCTTAGGAATACTGCCACTGATATTATTCCACATGAAATCCCTTTCAAAAGACAACAAAAAGAGGTATAAAAATTGTTGAAGGAGAGCTCTTCATATTAAGTTATGGCATTATGCGAAATGCAGAAAAACTGTATAGCAATGCACATTATATGTAGTATATACCAATACATAAATCTAATCTGGAAAGAGCAAAGGTATGACTTTTATATGAAGGAAGTAATAATATCTGAAATGAATGTGAAACTTGCATGTTGATATTCCATGCCATCATTTTCATTTTTGTAGGAATCACTTGCGCTGACATAACTACATTGACATTGAATTTAATATTGAATCAACTTACAAAATTTTAAGATCCTGTAAAATTCCAATTTCTGGAGCTAGATTTCCTGTAAGGTTCATGTTTAACAATTCCCTGCACAGCAGAACTTGCCATCAGTTCAATTAACTGACTTCTTAACATGATTTAGTGTTCTGCTTGTCTACTTTTGTTTTCAGCAGAGACATTTACTGTTTGCTCCCCAAAGGTGTACATCCTAAAAGATCTTCAAATAAAATGGTTCAATGAAGAAATGACTCGTCACTTTTTCCCGCCTCTAATAAAATATTTGAAATTATGTATGTATCACTATCCAAATCACAATTAATCCAAACATAAGTTTTCTCACAGTTAATTGGAAAGAATTCCATTTGTCTTTTAAACATGGCGTCTTATTTACTCAAAGTCATATGTTTCAGATATAGAGAAATCCAGTGATATTAATGGTAAATTCAACATGCAAAATTCTATTTAAAAAACAGAAAATGACCAATCCTATTACATATAATGCCTTGTGAATTGCATCTTTTTCACTGAAAACATGTCATTTGAGGCAGGAAGAATCAGAGAAAACTTAAGGAACCCTATTTTTGAGGCAAGTGTAGAAACTTTGGCAACTGTACAGACAGGAGAGAAAAGGCCACCATGTGGCTGTGCATATGTGTGAAGGGGCTATGGCATTCATCCGTGACCAGATCCAGGACTCTTGAGTGAGTCTGGTACAGTCTCCTAATGGGATAGCACAGGTACAGAGGAAAAGGGAAGATCACCAACCAAATATAAAGAAGATGATGCTTGGGTGTATGCATGGAGGAATCGTTCTCGGAATCAGATTCCTTTAGAATTTCTTGCTTTAGATTGCGGGAATATGAATGGCTCCATTAGGACTGTAGTTGTTTCATTGAAAGCAAAACTTGAAGGTGTTGTGGATCCAGATCCCAAAGCTCAAGTGGAGTGGCTGCCATTGCCCTCGACTGGGTTGCAAGAATTGGACGGGTCTAAAGAAAATCTAGTCATCAATTTGAGTGCAGATACAGAGACACAAATGGTAGATGCGACTAATGAAGGACACATTGACGGATCCTTAGAGGAATTTCCACTTCAAAAGAAGGATCCCACCAAATCCACAGAGAATGTGGTTGGTGTTCAGTTTGCTGAAGTTGCTGTAGGAAGTGTCCAAATTAATGGAGTCCTTTTGCTTGAAAATGGTTTGGTGAAATTTGAGGAGGGCCCTCCCCTTCTCATTCACAGTCTATTGATGATATGGGTGGATTGATACCCAGGACTAGCACTAATTTTTCATCCCATACTGATAGATATTTTAAATTTTCCATAGTAGAAATAAGGAGTACTCTAAGGAAGGAAAAGCTTGGAGCATCATGGTGTGATTTTGTTTCTCTTATGTCGCATGCCAATTGAAGGTTTTAACCAATGGTTCCTAATGAACTAGGAAGCTAAGGGGAGTTGGGATCCAAATATGTTCACCTTCTATTCAATTTTGACACTGCAGCCCAACATGTTTTGCAACACGGTACCTTGTTTCTCTTATGTCGCATGCCAATTGAAGGTTTTAACCAATGGTTCCTAATGAACTAGGAAGCTAAGGGGAGTTGGGATCCAAATATGTTCACCTTCTATTTAATTTTGACACTGCAGCCCAACATGTTTTGCAACACGGTACCTAGACCATTGAAGATTCCCTGAATTATGTGCAACCTTGGCGGGTGACTATTAACCTAGAGGATCTAGGGAAGGCTTGTTACGCTCTTTGGTTGAAGTTTCTTGCACTTCCAACCAACCTACGATTGTTTGCAGATTTGTTTGCTAAATTGTTTTCTAAGGTGCTCATCCCAAATGGATGGCATAATTCTTTTCTAACCAGCATTGGGATTTATGTTGAACTAGATTTGGAAAAATAGCTCCCTTTATTCATCTATATTAGACTTTAGATGATTTCATCAGCATACCTAAGTCTTCCAAATGGTTTCTTTACCTATCAGGAACAAGATCACCTCATCCATGATTCTTCCCATTGGAAACTAATCAAAAATTCCTGTATGGGTACAGGTGTCTCTACGTCGACAACATCTTATAGTTAACGAGGTTTTTTTCATCAATGGAATTGGGAAAGGCAACCAAGGATGGTTGTCCCTCAGCCAAGCATGGTAAGCCGGTAGCTAAGCTATCTCATAGTGTGGGGGACAGACCTATTTGTGGCTATTCTTTAGGCATCTTCTTTGGGTGCTATAGGTCTTGTTTTGCAGCAATTTCATGATCTCCTCCGTAGTGGACATGATGTTAGTGGTGAAATTCAAAGCACTAGCTCCTAGTCTTTTGCAACTGCAAGTAGTCAACATCAAAGTTTGGATGTTGACATTAATTAGTAGGTTAAGTCAAACAAATGAAAGGAAGCTTCACCTCCCATTTGTTTGGACAAGCTTGTGGAGTATGTCGAAATTTCTAAGTCTGACACGTTAGAAATCCCTACTACATTATTGGCTTATTTCACCTACTTGTTTATTCCTTAACAAGTTATTTATACATATAAATACTGAAAATAAACACAAATGCAGCCTTAACTCATATATAGATCATCGACTGAAATGCTAAACAAACACACAAGGGACACCATTATTTTTGGACAATCGTCCCTGGAAAAGCCCAATGCGGGAAAATCGGTGCAACAATTCTGACGGTTTTATTATTATGCAGATTTCTTGAGTACAACTAGGGTGCCAAACTAGCTCACCCAACAAAGATTATTGCACAGCAGTAATACCTCTTCTCGGAGACAGATATTCAACAATTCTGCTCCACAAAATCCTTCTGGCTCTTCTCCAAGGCTCTGTGTCAGTCCTTCTAGCCTCAACGTAGCTCTAGAACCCTATGTGTCAGATTTCTGCTTATCTGCATCAGTTCTTTGACTTTCTAGGTCACCCACGCAGACCCCTCAGCCTCTGTGCAGTCTCTAGCTGCCTCTGCGTGGCTCCTGCTGCCTTTGCGTCAGCCTCTCTGGTCACTACGCTGACCCTTAGGCACTATCTCTGTCTCTCTGCTATGTACTCACTGCCCCTCAGTGCAACAAATCACTTGTTCGAATTTTCTCAGCAAACCTCGCTCCAAAAAATCGAATTGACTGATCAATCTTGGTGTATCTCCAACTGACCCTCAAGCCTCCTCTTATACTTTTCTTGTTGAGTCTTCAACAGCCGAGATTAAGTCTCTAATCAACGGCTAAGATTAGATTTGGCTTGATCCATGTCATTTAGAACATTCTCACCCAGTTTTATATTAATACCCATTAATATTTTAATTTTCCTAAGTTTAGACTTAAAAACCTCATTAAAAATATTAATTCTTTTAATATCTCTCTAACTAGGTGGAATTTTCCGGAACCATTTCTAGGACTTGGAGATCTCGTGTGCTTTAGCCTCTCCACCAATTTTCATGGCTAGAGTGCATCCGATGCTACCGCAAATCAACAGAGTAGTGAACCCCACACCTCAAGCAAAATCGTTCAAGGAACATGTGGTCCTTTGTCCTTGTTACCCTCATTTTGTATGAGGTCATGGACCAATTTGAAGACCATACACAAACAGGTTGTGTTTTAGAGAATTTTGGTCCTAAATTGATCATTTTCCTATGTTGATGTTTGTATATCATGGATTACTTTCACTTTCCATTTTCATCACACTTTTCAAAGGCTTATAGGTCGATCAGGATTGAGCATTTGGATGTACTAGGGGCATAGCACTTGTGCACACTTTCATGTCCCTTCTCCAATACATTTGTAACAAGGTGTTGCTACACAATTTTGCACAATTTTCGTTAAGGAAAAGAACCCAACATTTTCGACTTAGGGACTTAGGAGGAAATTCGACTTTTTTGGCTATTAGTGGAATGTGGGGGCCATCCACATGTGAATTCGAACTGGGCCATTCGAATGGTTTGGAGGGAATCCGAATAGCTGGATGGAGGGGCCCACATGAGGCTAGGAAGGCCCAAGGAGTTAAAAGGAGGAAGAAGCTCTCATTTGGGTTCATTCTTACACCTTGCAATCAAAATTACTTGATTGCTCGCTCTGTTGTTTAGCTAAGTCAACCAGTTGTTTAGCCACGAATCTCTCAAGCAGGAGATTCAACCTTTCCTTCGGGGACCTTCCGTGCCCACCCTAGGGAGGCAGTTCCATAATCATTTCAGGATATCTGGGAGTGTGTTACAGCACTACTATTCATCCACAAACAAGGAGTGCGTATTTCTGGTTAGCTGGAGAATACGTAGGAGGAGTTGTAGCTATCCTTGATCAAACATTTGCTGGGAGGGTTAGATGCTAAGGGGTTTCTTGGGCATTTGCACCTACTACAAGAAGTTTGTCAAGGAGTTTTTATAGCTGGCGGCACCCTTGACTGATTTGACCAAGAGAGGGGATTTTGCATGGACTAATGGAGCATAGGTTGCCTTTGATCGCCTTAAGAAGGTGACGAGTTGATCTGATAGTCACCCTTAAGTGACCTCAGTTAATTAATTATTGAATGAAGGTATTACAGACTCATGTGCTGGTGTGTGCCTATGTTATTTTAGGCAACGGATCGATCAGATTGCAAAATACACAGACACTGGAAAATGGAAAACAACAGAGAAACACAGTAAGAAAATACAAGAACACAAGAAATTAATAAGGAGTTCACCCTATCCTCCAGGGCTACATCTCCGGTCTAGCTCCCAGTGATGGCCTTAATTTATTATGTCTTTAAAGCAGAGAATTACAATGAGGAGCTCAATTTGAGTCTCCTGAACAGAATTTCTTGGTAGGGTGGTTCTTGGATTCCCCAAGCCACTAGAGTGCACAAACTCTTTTCCTTACCAACTCTTGACCTCTCTGGTCTTTAATGGAAGGAGCCCAATGTGGTGCTCAGTCCCGACAGATCCTCTCAGGGATTGCTCGATGCTGCCTTATGCTGCAGGTCAGCTCGACTCTCTGTCTTTCTGCTCTTTGCTTCACGGTCTCTTTACCTCTCTGTCTTTGTGTTCTTTCCTCTGGCTATTCCTCTCAGCGTCCTCTCTCGGTATCCCTTCTATTCTCTGTTCATGGCTTTAAAGCCAGTCAATCTCATGACCGTTCGATTCCCGTTTTGCCTCCCATCGGACCACCTGCTGTTGTTCGCTTGGAATCCCCTGTCTCTGCGTCATGAGCATCGGCTTACAGGGAGTGGCCACTTGTCTTCCAACAAACTGCGCCAGGTTTTCCTCGTCGGTTCGGTTCTTCGGTTACGTCGGGAAATGACTCATCCGCCATCTCAGCAGTCAAATCAGACCTCAATTCCTTATAGATCGTGGCTTAATCCCTTGTCAAATCCGGTTCTTTCATCGGGCGCATTCTCAGCCGCTAGATCTGGATCCCCCAAATCCGACGCCATTCGCTCATTTTGTGCAGTTGACTTGCTCAACCGTTAGCACGCGATGAGCGGCAGTTTTCTCTCTCCTTCGCCTGCCACGCGTCGGGCGCTGAGTGGAATCACTCGTTTTTTTCCAAATCTGCTTACTGCCCAAGGGTGCCCCCGATAAATACCGCCGGTTTTGGAGCGTGAGTCCCGCCTTTAGCGCTTTTTCCCACGGTTTCCCCGGCTTCCATGTGACCGAGCGCTCGGGGCCTCTCCTTCTCGAGGGGTTTTGCCCAGCAATGTGCTATTAGCGCTAATCGCGCATTAGAAACTGATTCCCTTTCCCGATCCGAGCTTCCCAGGTGCTAGTTTCGCACTTTGACTGAAGTCCTCGTCGTTCCATGTTGGCTACCAACTGCCACTATTCAGAGGTTTTTCTGATCGTTCTATGCTCTTTGAATTCAAAGTTTTGTCCTGATCTGATACAGTCATGGCGCTGTGAAGAATCTTCATGGATCCAATTCGGATCACGGCCTTCCCACTGAAAAAGCTTTTGGACCACCAAAAGTTGGTTTTCAAGCATTGACTAAGTAAGGATACAATTTTCTCACTTGTCCAATCCCTATCCACTTTGCACTGCTCGGTTTTGAAGTTTGAACCTTTAAGCCCAATTCTGAGGTACTCAAAATCTCCCCTGCGCGTCGTCCTCACCTTCCTGTCCAGCACTGTCTTCCTGCAATTCATTAAGATATTCAAGTAGCAGGTCATCAATAGAAGGCAACTGACTCTGCTCTTCGGGATCCTCAATTAGAGAAGGTTCAAACAATCTCAAGCAATCTGCATTTATGACTGAGTAGATGTGCACGTAAGCTAGTAGATCAAGGCGAAAAGCATTTTCACCAATCTTCTCAAGTATCTTGAAGGGTCCTTACTTGATAGGTTTTAGCCTTTTACCTTCACCTTGCATCTTGTCCTTGCTGATATACAGCCAGACCTGGTCACCAACTTGGAAACTATGCTCCATCCGATGCTTGTCAAGCCTTGCCTTGTATTTGGCTTGGCTCTTTTCCAGCTATTCCTATACTACCTAGTGGATCTCCTGGATTTGTTCAATGAACCTAATTGCCTTGTCCACATCACTGTCCCTCAACTGTGGTATCTTTACCAAAGACAAAATCCAAAGGAAACCTTGGTGTGAAACCAAAACAGGTCTCAAAAGGAGATCTTTGTGTAGAAGAATGTTTTGCTCTGTTGTAAGCATGCTGCACATAACATAAATGTTCATCCCAAAGCTTAGGATGTTTGCTACAGTATCTTCTGAGTAACTGGATCAGTGTCCTGTTAACTACTTTTGTCTGGTCATCAGTTTGTGGACGAAAAGTTGTGCATTTCTTCAGTCTGGTGTCCATTAGTTCCCACAGACTTGACCAAAACTTTCCCACAAATTGGGTGTCTCGATCAGATACAATGGAAGTGGGTAATCCAAAATGAACCCATACATGTTCAAAGAACAGTTTTGCAATTTGTTCAGCTGTAATCTGTTTGTTACAAGGTATCAAAATACACATTTTGTTGAACCTATCCACAACAACATGTAGATAATCATGACCTTTCCTAGATTTAGGCAGTCCTCCAACAAAATCCATGGAAACACTTTCCCAAGGGTGAGAAGGAATTGGTAATGGCGTGTACAAGCCTAGTTTTCTGTTGTTGGGCTTGCTTTTAGCACACATAGTACACCCTCTTACATATCTAGAAACTGTTTCGTTCATTTTTGGCCAATAACAAAATCTTTGCAGTTGTGCAACTGTTTTACTTACCCCAAAGTGACCTGATATCAGAGAAGTGTGTGCTTCCCTAATTATCTGTATTCTCTCAGTTTGTGGAATGCATAACTTCCCACAATGGTATAAGAGTCGGTCCTTCACATGATAATCCAATTTTTCTACTCGTTTGCCTTGACTCAAAGTTGCATATACATCTTTAAAGTCTATATTTTGAGCATATTGTTCAATGTAACTCTCATGTAGCGCAAAATTATGCTTAAGTATAGTAGATGCATAAAATAATGGGTCTAGATAACATGTTTGCAACTTTATTGTGTATGCCCTTTTTATAACTGATGACTAAATGAAACTATTGTAGGAAACCCATCCATCTGTAGTGTCTTGATTGCTGCAACTTAGTTTGGGAGTGTAGTTATTGAAGTGGTTGATGATTAGTATGTATTACTATCTCTTTGACCATTAAGTAATGTTTCCACTTTTTCACACTCTGAACTAATGCATACAATTCTTTATCATATGTAGGATAGTTAACTACTGCAGGATTAAAAGTCTCAGAATGATAACATATGGGTTTATCATGTTGTGTCAACACTACTCCCATGGCATAGTCACTGGCATCTGTTTGGATCTCAAATGGTCTTTCTAGATCAGGTAGTGCTAGTACAGGGGCTGTACTAATCTTTCTTTCAAGGTGTTGAAGGCTTTCTGATGTTTGCCTCCCCACTAAAACACCTTGTTCAATCCTGTTAAAACATGTAAGGGCGCTGCAATTGAGGAAAAGTTAGAAATGAACTTCCTCCAATATTGTGCTGCCCCTAAGAAGCTTCTCACTTCTGTAGTAGACTTGGGTTTAGGCTAGTTTACAATGACTGCCACTTTAGAGGGATCTATTTTCAATTCACCACCCCCTACTATATGACCCAAATAATTTAGAGATGTTTTTCAAAATTCACATTTTGAGAGTTTAACATGAAGTTTTTCTCTTTTCAAAACATCTAGTGTCTGTTTAACATGATTTAAGTGTTATTCCCACGTTTTGCTAAAAATCAAAATATCATCCAGATACACAATAACAAAATCATCAAGAAATGGTCTGAGTACATCATTCATTAATCTCATGAAAGTAGTAGGAGCATTAGTTAAGCCAAAAGGCATAACTAGCCACTCATACAATCCCTGCTTTGTTTTGAAAGTAGTCTTCCATGCATCTTGTTCTACAACTCTGACCTGATGGTATCCACTGTGCAAGTCTAGCTTGGTGAAATAAACAACTTCTTTCAATTGATCTAAAATATCATCTACGCGGGGAAAGGGATAACGATTTTTGATTGTTATCTTATTGAGTGCTCAATAATCAATGCACATTCTCCATGAGCCATCTTTCTTTATCACCAAAATGATTGGTGACCCACATGGTGATGTGCTAGGCTTGATGAACCCCTTCTCGAGCAACTCCTGCACCTACTTCTTGATTTTAGCATTCTCTAAAGCAGACAACCTGCACATTCCAATGTTAGGCAAAGGAGCATCTTGCTGCAAAATAATATCATGTACTATTTCCTTTTTGGGTGGCAGACCTTTAGGTTCTTGAAACAAGATATCATACTCTGAAACAACATTTTCTAAATCATCTTGCTATTTAGCATTACAACTCTCAAATACATTGGTTTTATCATGTTTCTTTTCCTTTACAACCATCAGTAAGAATTGTTTGCATGAATTTATCATTCTTTTCATCTGCCCTGAGTTTATGAGAGTATAATTATTCTAGAGCTTATAAGCTCTTACAAAGTATTTGATTCCATCTTTAACAAGTAGAAACTTGTTCTCAGCTCTATAGAAAATAGCTTTCCTATCATACAAGTAAGGTCTTCCTAAAACAATTCCACATATATCCAAAGGAATTATGTCTAACTCAACCTCATCTACAAATGCTGACCCAAAAGAAAACTTGAGTTTGCACTGTCTAGTCACTTGTAGTTGTGCTTTATCATTCAACCATCCTAATGGGTATGGTTTCTTGTGAGGTGTAGTTGCTAATCCCAATTTCTTTACAATTGCTTCAGAAATCAAATTTACTTGTGAGCCATTATCAAACAAAGTATCAATCTTTTGATGTTTGGAAACAACTCGAATATGGAAAATCTCATGTCTTTTTCTCTCATTGTCTTCATCAATAATAGATTGAGCAGAATTACTAGTAGATGCTTCAGAATTCTTACCTTTTATACTTATGACTACGATGGTTTTTTCATCTCTCGAGTCTAACCCCAAATCTTTCTGAATAGCTGCAACAATCTTCTTCTTCTTGCCCTCGAACTTCTTAGGTCTTAGCTTTGGATGCAGAATCCAACAATGCTCATCATCATGCCCATCCTTTTTACAATGAGTGCATGAAGCTTTGCTTTTTTGTGCAGTATTAGCCTTCCTTGCTTTCCATTTCTACTTTCTTTTCTCCTACTCTTACTTGAAGTGGGTTGGGATGGTCCCCCAACTTCTGGATTTCCATTATTTCCTCTAGCTTCTAGATGAGTAGCTTGTACAGATACTTCATCTATACTAGTGGGATTAAACATGAGGATGGTATGCCTCATGTAGCTATGTAGACCACCAATGTACTTCAAAAGAGTCTCTGGTGAGTCTAATGAGATTCCTAGAATCAATGCTCTCTTTCTAAATTCTTGAGTGTACCCTTGCACACTTTTCCCTTTCAACTACCAAAGAGTTTGCCAACTCATGATGGCTTGTTGCATGTAGGCCAATGAATAAAACTTATTTTTGATTGCAGAAACAAATTCACTCCAAACAGAGATAGTCTTACCATGTATTTTCATGTCAGCTTGGGTTTTACCTTCCCACCAAACCAAGGCAGTGCTTCCAAGGCATAGGCTTGCCAGCTGAATCTTGCTTTTGTCTGAGTCAATGTTTTGTACTCTGTAATAAACATCAATTTGTCTAATCCAATTGTCCAACTTTTCTTCATTTAACTCTCCATCATATATAGGTAGATCAAATTTAACATCTATTTTGATCAAAGATGCTTTATTTTTAGGGATATCAGGAAGTGTGAGAAATCTTTCCTCTTTCCCTTTTCCTTTGGAGTGTTCATGGAAATGTGATTCATCTTCTCCTTTGTCTTTTTTTGAGCCTGATGAATCTTCATCCTTGTGTTTTCTAAAGTCCTTTTACATTTCTTCTACCATGGACTTTATGGCTAGGGAACTTTCTATGAATTGAGGGTCTAGACCCATAGGACCTTCCTTTGACATTGTCTTCCGAGGATAGACTCTCCAAATTTTAGGATTAGTTTCAACCAACTCTCCTTCTCCTAATTTGAGCTTTGATCTAGTGAGCATTCAATAGCTAAACCAACATAAGCTTGTCTAACCTTACAGCCTAGAGCTCTGATACCTATTGATCTGATAATCACCCTATGAGTGACCTCAGTTAATTAACTATTGAATGAAGGTATTATAGACACATGTGCTGGTGTGTGTCTATGTGATGTTAGGCAACAGATCGACCATATTGCAAAATACATAGACACTAGAAATATGGAAAAAAACAGAGAAACACAGTAAGCAAATACAAGAGCACAACAATTAATAAGGAGTTCACCTTATCCTCTAGGGCTATGTCTCTGGTCCAATTTTCAGTGGTGGCCTTGTTTTATTGTGTCTTTAAAGCATATAATTACAATGAGGAGCTCAAATTGAGTCTCCTAAACATAACAATGTTTGGTAGGGTGGTTCTTGGATCCCCCAAGCCACTAGAGTACACAGACTCTTTTCCTTACCAGAACTTGACCTTTTTGGTCTTTAATGGGAGGAGCCCAAAGTGGTGCTCGATTCCTGATAGATCCTCTCAGGGATTGCTCGATGCTGCCTTATGCTACAGGTCAGCTCGACTTTCTGTCTTTCTGCTCTTTGCTTCACTATCTCTTCCTTTCTCTGTCTTTGTCTTCTTCTCTTCGCCTTTTTCTCTCGGTGCCTGTTCTTGGCTTTAAAGCCAATTGATCTCATCATTGTTCGCTTCCTCTTCTTCCTCCGCCGGGTCGCCTGCTGCTGCTCACATTCTGCTCACATGGAATTCCCTGTCTTGGCGTCATCATCAACGGCTCATGGGGAGTGGCCACTTGTCCTCTTGTGAACTACGCCAGCTTTTCCTCGTCAATTCGGGTTTTTTTTCCTATTACATTGTGGAATGAGTCATCTGCCAACTTGGTAGTCAAATTAGACGTCAAAATCCTTTCTGTTGCAGGTAAATCCCCTGTCAGATCCGGTTCTTTCATCGGGCGCATTCTCAGCTGTTAGATCTGGAGCCCCTAGATCCAACGTCATTCGCTCATTTCACGTGGTTGACTTGCTCGACCATTAGCATGCGATGAGTGGTGGTTTTATCTCTCCTCCACCTGCCACGCATCGGGTGCTGAGTGGAATTGCTCATTTTTCTCCAAATCTGCTTATCGCCCAAGGGTGCCTTTGATAAATATCGCCGATTTTGGAGTGCGGGTCTTGCCTTTAGCCTTTAGCACTTTTCCCCACGGTTCTCTCGGCTTCCACGTGACTGAGTTCTCGGGGCTCTTCATTCTCAAGGGGTTTTGCCCAGCGATGCGTGTGTCAAAAATAACCTCCTTTTCTTGATTCGGGCTTCCTAGGTGCTAGTTTCGCCTCCTGCGCAGTCTCCATGGGCCTTGGTCAGCGTGCTTTTATCGAGGTCCTCATCATTCCATGCTGGCTACCAACTTCCACTGTTCAGAGGTCTTTCTGATCTCTCTGTTCTCTTGAATTCGAAGTTTGTCCTGATCTGATACAGTCACGGTGCTTTGATTTTTCTTCATGGATCCAATTTGGATCAACCAGAAATAAAAAGCATCACATATCAAGTAATTATTCCTGCACATAAATTGAGCCCAAGGTTTAATCTTTCAAGCAAGATGCCTAAATAGATACAAGGGGCTATGGTTTCTTGTGGAAAGTCTAGAGTGATACCATGATAATATTGGGAACTTGTGCAAACAATAGTAAGAGGTATTAATGGAGAAATATTATTTATTAATAAGTTCATCACATACTTCTTGATATATGTTAATGGTTTAAAATGCACTGTATAATGTTATCAATAAAACATTGGTGTGATCATTCTTCTTGGTCAAGATTTTGTGCAAAAGCGTATTCCCTCTACTCTAGGAAAGAATGAAGTCAACATGATGATTGGACACATACTTAGAAAGTACATAGTAAGAATACCTACCAAATCATGTTTATAGATATTGCTAAGTGCATTTCAAATGATTCAATTGAAAGAATGATGAAAATTAAAAGGTGTCATTAGAAATGTATAGCTACATGTACACCAAATGTTACTTCCATTTATGTATAAAATAAAGGAAAATTGCACAATTGAAGTTCCTATTGCTTTCTAGTCATTAGAACAATATTTGGTGGATTTCCCATATATAGAATATTATAAACATGTTCAACAGAAAGGAATTACTCTTCTCACACCTCTAGAAGATCATGCCTACATCAAATAAGAAATACAATATCTGTTAGAGAAGAATTTGATTGAGAAAAATAGGGGGCCATGAGCTTCCCTATCCTTCTATGTAAATATGTGTAATGTCTCTTCGCACCCACTCAACTCATCTTGACCCATGGGAGGTGTTTCTTATTGATCTAACCCAACCCCCAAGGTTTTTTATGGAGATGGGGTTACAAAAGCCTCCTTTTCTCTAAGAGTTCTATTTCACAACAAATTCCATCATTGTGTTAAGCTTGTTGAGAGCTTTCCGACGATATAATTTTTATACCAATCTGACTCCCGTATTGATGGATATTCCCTTCAGAAGTTTAATCATCTATATTAGGACACACCACCAATGGGTGTCTAGGTGGCATCCACATGGTCCTTATTAGGCCCACGAGGCACAACGACATCAACATAGCGTAGGAACCACTTTCGTTGCAGGACTCATTACGTTGCTGCTATATCCACCCAATGCTCATCTAGCCCATCCACCTTGTGTTACAACTTGACACTCCTGGATGGCCAAATCGTTGGATCACTGCAAGCTATTATGGGAATCTAGTACAGGGCCCACCATCTACCATGTGACATCCATGTGGTTTCCCTCATGGTACTACCACATCTACTTAACTGGGGTCTAATGGGTTCCCACACCTTTGCATATTCTAGTGTTTAGCCATTGTATATGGCCAACGCCCATATGGGCCTTCCAACATATTGTTAGCCCTCTCCACCACTAAATGTTTTGATCTACATATCCAATTTATGCGCAGGTTTAATTCAGTGCAATACCACCATGATACATCTGACCCCTCTCTACCACTAGATTCTCAGATGTGGTACAATTGAAAAAGGGAGGTATGGCCTATGACATATATAGCCTACGCTTAATTTTTGGCCATCATCCAAACCTAGATTCCTGAATATTGGATGCATAAGGATATCGAACAAAGGAATTCACCCATGGATGTAATTTGGGTCGCTAAAAATGGAATTATCCCCTACCAGCCTTGGACCCCAAGTCATCAAATAACTCTATTGCATGATGAATGAAGGAGTATGGAAATTTGAGGAATTTCTTAAGACAGGCCATCATACCAAACACCAGGTTTTCGAAAGGAGATGGAAAAGGCCCGATTGTTGGTCTCCAACAAGTGTAATAAGTCTTCAACTCAAATCTTAATAATTTTACTAAGCATTTCTCAATATGGTGAATTCTAAGTAAATAATTGAAGTTACAATCCAAATAACAACAACAAGTAAATTTTCAAAGATTTATAGTTTACACAACTTTTAAAAGATTTGAACCTACAGTACAACCATGTATGCATTCAAACCCAATAATACAAATGAATTTACAATCATAAATAGGTTAGCAACTCCATAGTGTTACCAGTCAGCGATACCATAATATCCAAGATTGCAAGCAGTGAATATAACAACAACTTCCAAGCATGCACACTTAAATATGCATATTCATTTTAACATTCATGAATAGAACAAGGTTATCATAGTCTGCAATCCAAATACACACTACTTTATACTTATCTAAATGAGAAATGACTAGAAATTGAAGGAGGGACTTCAACTCTCCACCTAACCATAGGTCAATTACACCACAATCTCTCTTGCAACTAACCACCCATGAGCCAGATCCAGACTCCAAGGGGATATTTTATCAAGGGAAAATTTTACACCAAGTTTTTCTTAAATCTTAGGAGATGAAGTCTAATATCCCAATGGTTTATCAATTTCTCCTAAGTAGTAAGCACCACCAAAAATATTCTCTTACTCTCTTCGAGGTCAATCACAGGGCTTCTCCCAAGGCCCAATTAGGTTATTTCTTAGATTGAGGAGTTTGAATCCACTGCATAAGTGGTTTATCAACTGCATTTTCATGGAAATCATGGTAGGGGTCTCTTGTCCATTATCTAAGTGATTTATCAACTCTTCCAACAAGCACCACAATGGCTTAGCTTATCCCATCAAGTGGTTTATCAACCATACAACAAACACCCAATTGGTTTATAGAACACAATGTTTACTGAATCACCTTGTGTGATCTTAATAGATAAGGAAATTGTACTCACGTATAGGAGCTAACATTGCTTTGGGATTTCATATGTTTCTATGATAAAAAAAGGTTTTTCAACAATAAAATCTTTGGATGTACTTGGAGAGGATCATGCAATACCTTTAAAATTTCAACATGTAAAATAAATACTTATATGCTTCTCTTTAAATATATATGACTATATGTAGAAAACCATTGAAACTTTGCAACTGCTAATGAGAATAAATTGATTACAAAAAGACACAAGATTTCTCCACCAAAAATCTGTGGAAATAAAATAATGAATAAAAACACAATCACACATAGAACACACACTATATCTAGGGAACCCAACTAGGAAAAACCACTGCTTGCTTGTATTGAATCAATTGAGAATTCTAATCTATTACATAGAATCTTCTTCAATCCTGAAGCTCCCTGCAATATTGATCAAGTCTACACATGACTTTCCCAACACTTAGATAAATAAGGCCTACCAGGAACTTCCTATTTCCTAGTGAAAATCCTCCCTAGAAAATAGGAGAATTCCCTATTTCCTAGCGCAATTCTTAAGAGAAATTTCTTTGCTCAATCCCCAATCAATGCAAATAAAAACATGTGTACAATAAATAAATACATCTGTGCCTTCATTCAATATCAATAGGAAATTCAAATTACATGACCTACTAGGGATAGATTTAGCAGCTATTATAGTTAACTGAGAGGATTTTGAGTTAACACAAATTTAACTACTCAACTAAACTCATGTCTATCTCTATTATAGAATTAGAGATCAGTTAACTAACAAACACTAGATTTAATTCCACTAGATAGCTAATTTTAGCCATAAACTAGTCTAAAACTCACTGCATGCCATCTAACTCGAATTATTTGACAATAACTCAGCGATAGGCCACATCACACATGTTAACTGACAACTAACTCAAACAACTATGAGATTGAATTCGAATTGGCATATTTCACTAAGACACAAGTCAAAGAAGCCATTCCTTGCTACATTTTCAACACTCCCTCTTAGCAAGGAAGGGATTCTAAACAATCCCAATCCTACCTCTATGGAACTCGAACTTTCCCCTTGATAGGACCTTGGTCAATATGTCTGCATCCCATTTTCTATAGAAATGTACTGTAGCGTAACAATCCTCCTCTACACAAAATCTATAATATGATAGTACTTGATGTCTATATTCTTGGACCTAGCATGAAATAATAGACTCTAAAAGAGTTTTATGCAACTCTAATTGTCATAGTGGATCAATGTAGGCTCCATCCCCTGACTGAAGAGTCCTACTGGGATCTTTTCCATCCAAATATCCTTGCATGCTTCTTGAATGACATCCATGTACTCAGCTACTACTGAACTGAGTGCAATAGATCTCTGCTTCTTGCTGTACCAAGAAAATACTGCTAACTTGATACTGAAGACTGCTCTTGATGTGCTCTTCCTATCTAAGAGACTCCCTACCCAATATGCATCTATGAAACCTTGAAGCCTCATTCCATCAGTTTTCCTGTACAAAAATACAAAGTCTATTGTGCCTCTAAGGTATCTCAAAACATGTTTTGCATCTTTCTAGTGGACCTTGGAAGGATCCACCATCAACTGAGTCAACTAGTTCACTGCAAAACAAATATCATGCCTTGTGTTCACCAAATACATCAAGGAACTAATAAACTACCTATAGATTGTACCATCTACAACATCTGTTATGGAGGCATCCTCCTTCCTCCAATTAGTACCTAGAGTAGTATCCATGGGTTTGCAATCCTGCATGTGGAATATTTGAAGGATCTCAGAGGTGTACTTCCCTTGTCCAAACAATATCTTGCCATCACCCTTCCAAACCTCCAATCCAAAGAAATAGTGCATCAACCCCATATCCTTCAACTCGAACTTTGTTGCAAGGTCCTCCTTACAAGCTTGGATCAAACTATCATCTCCTCTCAGAATGAAATCATCAACATAGAGCTCTAAGACCAACAAACTACCATCTACCATAATATAGTATATGTTGGCATCTGCCTCACTCTTAGTGAAGCCCAATCCTCTAAGATAAGGATCAATGTGAGTGTACCATGCTTTATGTGTCTGATTGAGCCCATTAAGATCTCTCTTCAACCTACACACATGTGTGTATCCATCGAAGGTCTCAAGTCCCTATGGTCTCTCAATGTAAATCTCTTCCTTGACCACTCCATTGAGGAAAGTTTCCTTCAAATCCATTTGGTGGATCTTCCACCCCAACTGTGATTCCAATGAAAGTATGGTCCTGATAGATGAGTAACTTGACACAAGGGCAAAGGTATCCTCGTAATCAATATCATCGATCTATGAGAATACATTGGACAAAAACCTGGCCTTGTACTTCTCCACATTACGATATGATGCATGCTTCACCTCATACAACCACTTGGAGCCAGTATTTGATTTTCCCTTAGGTCTAGGCACAACCTTCCAAATGTCATTCTACATGATAGAGTGATACTCCTCCACCATGTCATCCACCCAAACCTGTTGGGAAGTTGCCTATTGAAAAGAAGATGGCTCAAAATCTATCAATTCAGTCATCAATGCCATGTATCCTATGTATCTATCTAGTGATTTGTGCTATCTGTACAAGGAACTAGGAGGTCCAACCTGCTCCTGATCTTCCTACACCAATCTGTTAGCCAACTTGGTCCTCTTATTCCCTTCACTAGGAGTCATTATGTGAGTGGGTGTCTCCACTCGGTCTTCTCTTTTCTCCTCGTCATGTGGTTGCTCGATGTCATCCTCTTGGAATGTCCTCCTTCCCTTAGGAAAGGAACAACTTTGTGAATATGACTGAATATCCTCGACAGCTAGAAGCTCCTCATCTAGTGATGTGCTCAGCTCTCACTCTAGAGAACTTCATGGCTTTCCCCTCATCAAATATCACATCCCTTCTCAAAACAGTCCTTTTAAGGGAGGGAATGTACACCATGTAAACATGAGGTGTCTCAGTATAGCCCACAAAGACACCCCTCTTTGCAGTGGGCTCCATATTCTTCTTGCCATCTTTGGACACATGAAAATACACGATGGACCCAAAAATGAAAAATTGGGAGATGTCAAGCTTCCTACCCGTGAAAGCCTCCTTGGGTGTAATCATCCCAAGAAATCTGTGGGGGCTCCTACTATACAAGTACACCACTGTGTTGTAAGCCTTTGCCCACAAGGATAAGGGAAACCCATGGTCATGTAACATGACTCTATCATCCCCAACAATACTCCTATTATTCCTCTCTACAGTCCCATTATGTTGAGGGATATGGGGTGCAATCAACTCTCTCCTAATGCCCTCCTTGGAACACAAACCTTTGAAGACATTAAATACATACTCTCCTCCATTATCACTCCTCAGGGACTTGATTTTCTTCCTTGTCTCATTTCCCACAAAGGCCTTGAATTCCACAAACTTGGAATATGCATCATCTTTCTTCTTCATGAAATAAATCCAACATTTACAGGAAAAATCATCAATGAAGATCACGTAATAATTATGTTTGGCGATGGAAACTATAGAGAAGGGGCCATAAAAATCTAAATGAACTCTCTCCAAACTAGCTCCAACATTGTTATCTCAGCCCTGAAAGGAAGATTTGACATACTTGCCAAGAGTGCATCCCTTGCACACATCATGCTGATCAAGGGTTCACTGTGGTAGCCAAATGGTAATATGACGAAGTATCTTCAATGCTCCATGATGTAGATGTCCCATGTGCTTGTGCTAGAGCTCTCTGACATCTCGACCCTTAATAAACTCTTCCTTGTTGCTCAAGGTTGCACATGCATCAACCTCCAATTTTTAGAGGTTCTTGATCTTGACACCAATCTTCTTGACCTATCCTGAAGCAGAATGCTTGAGGTAGGACTTCCCTTTGTTGAATACTATAACATACCCTTTTGCTTTAAGAATTGTTACTGAGACAAGGTTTTTCTTCAATCCTGGGACATACATCACATTCTTGATATGGATAAGGGAACCAAAATCCCTCTTAAATCTTATTGTACCAACTCCTTTGATCTTGTATCTGCCATCATCTCCAAGATCAATATGGAATTGCATGTATTTCTCCTCCAAATTACTGAAGAATTATTTATTCCCTATCATGCGAAATGAAGCCCCTGAGTTAATGTAATACACACCACCTCTAACTGAGCTTGCCATGCAAGCTATCAAAGAGAAATCTAATTCGAATTGAGAAGAGAGTGCTTCTCCTCCTATTATTGTTGTAATATGCTTGTTGGATTTCTTGTTATGGCATTTTGTAGCATAGTGTCCAATTTCATGACAATGAAAACACTTGATCTTACTAAGATCCATCTTTTTCTTTCCTCCATTTTGACTATATTTGGTCTTGCCTTGGGCCTTTTTTCCCTTGGATTTCTTCCTTTTGCTAACTATGGAAAATTTCTCCTCATCATCAGTCTTAGTTGAGATTCCATCCCTTATGTTCCTCCTTATCTCTTCTTGGACAAGATCTGACCACAGTCTCCCCCAATCAGCTTATCTCTTCCATGTATTGCATCCTAGAAACTATTCCAAGATTTGTGAAACCCAAGAAGAGCAAGGCTCACAAGATCTGCTGGTGGAATTGTCTCTCCAATACCTATAAGTTCATCCGTAACTTGAGAAAACATGGATATATATGTAACAATGGGCTGATATATTTCCCATTCAAATGTTCCTCAATTTGTCCTTCAAAGCAAGTTTTCTAGCATCACTACTACTTTTGAACATATCAGTAAGGGCCTTCCATATATGGAATGTTGTCTCCTTCCCATGCAAATTTGGAACAATATAGTCTCTAGCTCCTTCTAGGATAATCCTCCTAACTTTGGAAACATCCTTCCTCCATTGAGTTAGTTGTTGTTCATCTGATACAGGAGGTTCAGGAATATCAATATTGATGTTTTCCAAAACCCAATTATCATCTAACACAACCTCCATTTTGTCCTTTCATGCACAAAAGTTTGAAATCCCTTTTAGGGCGTGCTTTGTGATGACATGATTCCTACACTTGTAGAATTCTTGCACTAACTAATCTTCTCTCTAATGCCCTTTGAATCTGATCAAGAAACATAATGTCTATCTTATTTTCTTCTCTGATACCATGTGGAAAATCCTTGAAACCTTGAAATTGCTAATGAGAGCAAACAGATCATAAAAGACACAAGTTTTCTCTACCAAAAATCTGGGAAAAGAAAATAATGAATAGAAACAAAATCACTCATAGAACACACAATATATCTAGGGAACCCAACTGGGAAAACCCCTTTCTTGTTTGTATTGAATCACTAAGAAATATGATCTATTACACAAAATCAATTTCAAGCCTAAAGCCCCTTGCAATACTGATCGACTCTACACAAGACTTTCCCAACACTTGGGCAAATAAGGCCTGCTAGGAACCTCTTATTTCCTAGAGAAAATTCTCACTAAAAAATAGGAGAATTCTCTATTTCCTAGCACAATTCTCAAGAGAAATTGCTCTACCCAATCCTCAAGCCTTGCACACAAAAACGTGCATACAATAGATAAATATATTTGTACCTTCATTCAAACCCAATAGACAATTCGAATTGCATGACCTACTAGGGTTAAATTTAGTAGCTATTACAGTTAACTGAGAGTAAGTTGAGTTAACACAACTACTCAACTAAACTAATGTTTATCTCTATTCTAGAACTAGAGATCAATTAACTGATATATATTAGAGTTAACTCTATTGGATGGTTAATTTTAGCCATCAACTAGTCCACAACTCACTGCATGCCATCTACCTTGAATTAATTGACAATAACTCAATGATAGGCCACATCACACATGTTAACTGAAAGCTAACTTAAACAACTATGAGATTGAATGAAAATTGGCATCTTTGATGAAGGCAGAAGTCAAAGAATCCATTCCTTGCTACATTTTCAATATTATGATTGTTGAGCAGGAAAATGTGCCCCACCATGAATGGAATCACAAGTAATTACTTTTAAATTAAGAATAACTAAGCATTTATTTTCTTTCATATTTTCCATTTGCAATTATGCTTTCTCAATATATTTTGGTTGAAGATTACAAACATCACTAATTAAAAGTGATATTCTTTCATTTATTAATGTGTTAGCATAATAGTTCCAATTGTGTTCCCAACTTCTTAAGTACTGGTTGGCTATGGAAGATCACAAACTCAATATTAATCCATTTGAGATGTCACACGGTTTCTTCTTCATACTTAGAAAGCTACAAGCTCCATAATAATGAGTGCTTTTCTATCTTCTAAAACTTGAATTCATGATATATGTTCATCCAATGGTTCAATTACTACTATATCATCATGCAAATGCCTTGCTTAGAGAGGATGCTTTTAATACCCTTTATATCCATTTTCAAAATAGAAGAAAGGCTATCAACAAGAGTTTCTTCCATTAACAAGTACATAAGAAGAAATTGGGCTCATCTTGTAGTGAGATGTGAAACATTTCATAGTCCCATGGTTTGTATCTTGATTCCTGAGTGAAAATGAGTTCATTTAGTTCACTAGTTTTAGCTATGGTTGGTTGATGGATAGATAATTGTGTAGTGAAAATTCACTTGGTTCATATATTGTGGTACACATTTATTTAGTTAAAGAGAATGTACAATTAATATTATGCCTAATATTTGTATCAATGTGTATGGTGTCCTATGAATTCATTTATGTTTTTATGCTTGTTTAAACATTTTCCTTGTCATAATTTATTTGCTATTTATGAAAGCTAAATAAATTGAAGTTGTCCTCATTGTGTTAAATCTTCTTGGTGCACAAGATTGATTCATAATTAAACGAATTTTGAAGGGGATAGTTTTATTATTTGTCCTTTAGAATAAGAACATAGGTTGAAAGAATGAAGTAATGATTGAATGGTTTTACATAGAAGGTCCCCATAGAATCTAGCATTAGAGAATTGTCATTTATTAAAGAAGGACTATCAAATATCTCTTAACTAAAAAGGATACTTAGGATCCATATTTTATATTTGAAGGGGAAATGATATATGCTTCAAGTTTCAAGTAGATAGGGAATTAAAAAAATTAATCCTCTTTGATCTCAACTTCCTAGAGTGTAGATAAATTATAAGTCCCACCATCACAAGGTGATCTCAATACTATGAAGGTTGGAACACTCTCCATCTAGATGAATGAAAAAATTAGGCAATGATATCAATGTTGTTGTAGGCATATTAATTCTAAGCTTCACCAATAATTTCATATGTAATATTTTTAAAAAGGCTTCTACATAGGAAGGCCAACTTGGAGCTAGAAATTTAAGGTTATTGAATTCCATGTTGCTTAATGATGAACTGTATAAATATCAATTTCATATACACAATTCAATTATCCCTTGAAAGAAAAAAAAAAATAAAATTAATTTACATAGAATGAGTCATTCTTTGTAAAACATTTTCCCAAAAAAGTGAGGCGTGCTAGGCATATTGATTGCACTGAAAAGATTGAGAGTATGGAATTAAACTGGTGAATCTTGTTATCTTAGCTTGAAAAACTCTTATTTCTTGCCCCTCTCAAGATGTTGGTGGTCCCTTCTAATGGTTGGCCTAGTAAAACAATAGTAAGGCCCCAAGAAAAAGCATATGCATGATTTGCAATCCTTTTCATAGTAGTGAATCATAGGGTATGCCACTATATGATGGTTTTACTTGGAAGAATGGTCAGTGTTGATGTACTATTCAAGTGTGATGTACCATAAAATGTAAGAAAAGAGAATGAAATTAATATGAATAATGAGAAATGTTTAAAATAGAGGGAGAAGTTGAAAAAGGTAGGGAATATACGATTTATAGTTAAGTGAATGATAGCATAGCATGAAGGAAACAAATAAGAAGTAGGGGCGACAATAGTGTTTGGAGGAGTTAGATATAGTAAATGAGAACTAAGCCTAGTTAGAAATGGGAAGGGATCCAAAAATGTCAAAGTCATGGACGTGGGTTATGAAGGTTAAGTTGGTAAGATCAAAGACAACAACACCATTTCTCTTACTATGAGGAAATCAAATAAACCCAATTTTTTGAGAAAACAAAGAATCCCATTCAAATAAAAAATCACAAGACTTACCAAGTTGCATGAGATAATACCCATATAAAGTGATAGGGTGTGTAGCATTAGCTAAATTTCAATGAAGCTTGGAAATATTTGAGTTAATTTCTTGAAGGCATAACTCATTTTCAATTCTATCATATACAATTATTTTCATGGTACCAATTGAAATTAAAGTCACCAAATAAAAGAAACTCTTAAAGAAAATAAATCTGAGATCTTAGAATAAAATTTCAAAAATAATTTACCAACAAAGTGGTTCACAAATTTTAGAAATTGTAGTGGAAAATAGAAAATTACAATATAAGCATCCTATCATAAGGAAGAGTTTGACTTTGAGTTAAAAAAACATGTATTTAAAATGGCCATCATAAAAAAACATAGAAAGATAAAATTATAGAACTTGGCAACTAAATATGCAACCCTAAATCTTACCAAAATTGCCTATTTCATGTCTCCAATTAAAAGCTTATACCTAGCTACAAAATTAACACCTTATACTTAGATAAAAAAAAACCTAATATTGATTGGTACTTTCATACATCCTATTAATAAAATAAAAATAAAATACTTAGAAATGCATTAAAAAAATATCATAGTTCCAACCTACATTAATATGTTAGTTATGTAAATGTGCCTATTTAAAAATAGAATTACAAATATTTACTTTAAAATTAATGCATTTGAAATGTCAAACCCTTTAATCTTCCAGTTTAGCTTAACCTACAAGCTCTACAAACGCTTCTCTATCCTTAACAGTTTGAATTGAATATTGATGTTCTTCCAATTTTTAATCCCAAAATATTCTCTCCAAGGAAGAAAATAATAATCATTAAATAAGAGTAATGCTAAATTTTTAAAGCTCACATGGAGAAGATCAATGTTCAAACCCTAGGAGAGAGGAAACCAATGGTCAAACATCAAACCCCACAAAGAATAGGACAGGAAAATGTTAGTAACCTTATGGCTTCCTACCAACAACACACAGTCGAAAGATTCTATTACTGTCACTGAACATGGTCACAGAAGAAGAACACTTTGACCTACTAAAAATTGACATATTAATAGCGTAATACAAGATGCAGACTTTTTCTTTGCAATTAAACTAAGTTACATCCATAAGGCTTTGCCACTGTATTCTACAGGCCTGTAAATGAATGGCAGAATGCCATGAAATTAATACTAAACAGCCTCAAATTACACCGATCTGTTTTCACTACATATGATATACCAGAAGTAACAAAACAACACAATTATAGAAGAGCGTAAATAGTATCGATCAGCAACATTCCTCGCACAGCCAACAGCAACACAATCCCGCAAGGCTGCAGAAAGTAAATACAAACAATCATTCTCACAAAAATTAATATGTCTATATAACGAAAATTGGAATTTGACTCATACCATCCTTCAATGAAACCTTTCTCTCCTCTCTGCTGTGTTTTTACAGGGGCTGTTTCAGCGTACTGGGGTTGAGGGGCTTGCGTGGGATACCCTAACAGAAACATTAAAAGAGTTTTACATCAAAATTGTTTGATGTGATCATTTACAGAAATCATTGATGAGAGGAAGACAACAGAGCGAACCTGGCGGAGGATTTCCTCTAGGGTAGCCTGCAAGTGGAGGTGGAGACTTGTTGTCAGACATGGCGTGCTTCAGATTCAGCCTCGGAGAGAGAACGACGACGGGAGAGCAATTGAATGATCTAAGTGGGTAGGGATGGTTTTATATAGAAAATAATTTGTAAAGATAAAGAAAGTAGTGCAAAATTCTAAACTGTAAAGTCTTGGATAGGCCTATATATCACATCAACTCACAGCCAAGTTGGTCATACGTTGCTCTCGAGTAGCTATTTGCTTTTAGTGGATGTGATATTTTGGCTCTATTTTTCTAGGGTTACAGATATGTAATAGTGATATGAGGGATTTTCTCCACTTTCCCACTTTTGTGATATCTATATGTGAGGGTGTGAAGTCTAAATGAAAAGGATTTTAGGGGTTTAGTCCACCAGTGGCCCGAGATTTTCTCCACTTTCCCACTTTTGTGATGTCTATATGTGAGGGTGTGAAGTCTAAATGAAAAGGATTTTAGGGATTTAGTCAACAAGTGGCCCTCTTGTACTCTCAAAAGCCAAACATTTTATATCAATGTTGATCTGGATTTAAATTTTTGCGTTAAATTAAAATAATAGTTTGATATTGTTAGCCAATGCTTTTGTATTTATTGTTGAAAGTTTCTTGATAATGATGTTTTATTATTGGTATAATAGTCATTTTGATAATGTAGGTTTCAAATCTAATACTAGAGTCATTCACAAAATCAATAGTGAAGTAAATTGAAAAGAAGAGAATCATAAATACAAAATGACAAAGTAAAAGGGGAAAAAAATTCACATGTGAAATAAATTTAAAAATAGAATATAATAATAATATTTTTTTTTTGTAAATTGATACTTTGTAGATCAACCAAAGTAATTTGCAGATTATTGTTAAGAACTGAAGGAGATTTCTTGTCAGTGTTAGAAGTCGTTGAATCATTTAGATGCTTCAAAATACTTAATGAGGCATCTTGACTTACCAACAACTTATTTGTAAGGGGTACTGAGATCCCTACTTAAACCCCATCAGATGGGCTCCTCTATGGAGGTGTACATGACGCACTTCTCTCAAGAGGGATCTGTGGTAAGATAACAACTCAAGGAATTTCCTATGCCCTCAAAAACAAAAAAGTGCCAAATATGGGCAGAAAAATTTGGAAACCGAACTCAAATTGGCAGTTTGGAAATGAATGTTGTAGAGGGATCGAAGTCCGAAAACTAGGGGGTTATAAACAAACCGGCTTTACCCAAAAACAAAGGCCTGCTAGTTAGGGCCTTCTCATAATCTTCCGATTTAGCAAACAATACTGTAAAAAAACCTTTAGAGCAAAAAATGCCCTTCCACTTCTTAGTCCATGCCATATGAATCCACTAGTATAGATCCTTTGTACATGGTCAAAACCTTTGAAGCAAAAAATGAGGTCTGATTGGAGTTGAAGGTAGTTGTCCATATCAAGGTGCAAGATTTCAACAGAGGGCATCTCCTCAACTTTATTCACCTTGAACACCATATGATCTGCCTGGGGCTGCTAAGAGTAGGGTTTTGTTTTAAGGGCCTCCTTGAAGGAAAAAGGTTTTGGAGATGAAG
Source organism: Pinus taeda (assembly GCA_000404065.3). Lineage (NCBI taxonomy): Eukaryota > Viridiplantae > Streptophyta > Pinopsida > Pinales > Pinaceae > Pinus > Pinus taeda. The sequence goes on along the minus strand of APFE031730157.1, from coordinate 257,222 downwards.
ATACACCACCTCCAAACAAACATTGCACTAAAAATATAGTGCCATCCCTCTTAATTCCATAGTCCCTGCAGTCTTTTTCCATCTTCAATTGCCTACCTCCATAGAGGAGCCTCATCTCACCCACAAGGATCCCTATCCGTTAATGGACTTGGCAACCAACGCTCCCACTCCATTTGATTATGTGGCCATAAAATAGAGGGACCTACAAGACATGGACCGAACAAAGATTGAAATTTTTTAATGATCAAGGTCCCAACACCAACCATTGCTGGATTCAACTCTTGCTTGAGACTTTCGACAAGCACTTTGTGGGCATTGCCATATTCCCATTGAGTATCTCTTTCTGATAATTCATCAAACACTTTGGAAAATCTTTTTTCGATCAAACACTAGAATACCACGTCGATGGCGCAACAAGGTGAATGTTTTTGTTTGCTTATCATCTGGAGACAATGGCAAACAACTCTCTTGATTTTCCACAATTTTCCCCACATGTCGCCCAAACTTTCCTACCCGTGTGAGTTGTAGTGCTGACCCACCTTTGACAATGGATCTTAGCACAACAGAGCACTCAAATATTGTTTCATGCAAGGAACTCAAATCTGGAGTGGCATCTTGCGGATAAAGATTAAGCACATTCCATCCTTGTACGACCCCAAGAAATGCCAACTTACCACCATATCTAACCAACTTATCAATTAACCTCTCAATTATCGTGCTCTTCTCCAAGTACTCCATCGCAGTAGTAGTTCGAGAACTATCCTTTAATATTATATCACTACTTATAGAAAAAGAAAAAACGCTATAATTATTTCATATAAACCATAATAATAACAATAAAAATTATAAATAATATTTATATTAAAAATAATAAATATTTATACTATAAATATTTTTATCAGTAATAATACCATTATATTATTATTATTAATAATAATAAATATAAGTAAGTAATATAGTACTAAATATAAATAATAAAAAGTCACATCTATTAATAATATGATTATTATAATAATGATGATGATGATGTTGTAATAATAATACCTAATATTCTAATTAATAATATTTAAAGTATAGTAATAATAATAAGTTTATTATTGGTAGCACATATTATTATTATTATGATAGAATAGCATTATATTGATAATAACAATGATAATATTCAAGTAATATTATAAATTTTTAGAAAGTGGTTAAATTAATTAACAAGTAAAAAATTATTTACTAATTAATTTATGGTGATTAAGTCAAGTTTGAATTAGAAACAATTATTAAATAATGATTTAATAGTTATTTCATTAAATAAATTATGGAATAACAAATAAATAATGATTTATTTAATTATTCCTCACTAGTTAAGTAAAAAATGGTTAGAAATAATCATTAAATAATGGTTTAATAATTATTTTGAGAGAATATTAAATAAATAATGATTTATTTAACTATTCTCATGGAGTTTTTTCGGTTTTAATGAGAACTAATTTAGGAAAATGGTTCACTAAATTATTTCCTAAGGTGAAAGTGGGTTTTAATGTGTAAAAACCCATCTTACACGGTGTATTTCAATTAACCTAGTAAGACATGACTAGGTGATCATTTTTTGGGTGATAGCAGATTCCCCTCGAATGTAAGAGTGCCATGAGCAAATTGTATGACTGAAATACCTTGTAGGTTCACTTTCACAAGACATCAAAGGGGAGTCATAGAGAGAGAGATAGAGAGCATTGAAGCAAGGTAAGGAAGGACTGAAAATGGAGGGGTGGAGACCTACTTGTTAGATATAAGTCTCCTTTTATTGATGACTACAAGATCTCAATGAGGTAGGGCAGGCATAACAATACCCTCCAAAATGACTAAGTACAAATGATATTGGTGTGACCAACAATATGGGCTGATCTAAAAAGTACATGATATATGATGTGTTAGCATCAATGAGCCAAAAATTGATACAATGATAAAATGAGTCCCATACACATAATTTCTTGGAATATAGAGGCCAAGACTGATACAATAAATTTTGTTGATTTGATTACATGAGACATAATAATTCCCCCAAGCTAATGTGGTGGGGGAGATCACAACCAAAGAAGCCCTGTTGAACAGGAGAGGGCTATGAAGATCTAAATGGACTATCTGAAAGAGAGGCGCATGTTGTGGGCTCTATGATTGGTGGAAACCAAGTTAGTCAAATCAACATAACTACATCTGAGGCTAGATCATAGGTTGCTGACATCCAGGCATGTGGGAAGCTACTTGAACGATGATCTGAATTTGGAATATTAGATTTCTGTGCTAAGATCCTCATCAGAATATAAAAATGTGCTTGAGGTTTGTACTCCAAAATGGCAAGTAAAAACATGAGTTTTTATGTGTGTTTTTTTAAGTTAGTTTCATGAAAATCTTTAAACATGAAATCAAAACACTAAATGGAAGCATGCATCAATCAATAATACACGAGTCATTTTTAAAGGAGTTCACCCCTCCTAGGCTACATCTCCTTGTATCAACTCTAAAGGCATTACCCCTTCTCATTATGCTCAATATCTAGAAAAGAAGAGTACATAAACTACTGAAATGGAATGGCTAGTTTCTCCTTCAAAGAAACAACTTCTGCAAAAATTCTCACTCCATACACATGTTAACCTACAATCAAACATGTAAACCTTCAGCAAACACAAGCATCTTACACCAAGACCTCATACCCCATCTTCAAAGAGCATAAACAATACCACAATCCACTTGAAGTACATAAATAAGTATCTTCTCCAAAACACATATAGAGAAAAGAAGAAATAAAGCTACAACACTTATGTAATGGATGTTGTAGAAAACACATGGAGGTTGGAAGACCCCTAAAAGGTCATCTCCATCTTAAAAATCCATCATAAACTGAATCAATGCTCTGGTTGACCATGGCACCCATAGGATTCACTTTGCGAAAGCCTATCCAAAAGTGCTCCTTTGATCTTGAAACATGTTTCAATGAGTCCATAATCTCCAAAAATGGCCATCTAGCCTCTTTTTGCACTCAATTTGTTCGAAAACTGAAGAAGTTATGACCTGTCCTAGATTTCCCACTATTCGCTCCACAAATTGCACAAAATCCAACATGATCCTACAATTTTTCCCCCAAAAACACTAACTGGGCGAAACTTTGACCGCGTGGTAGGAGAAATTGTAGGATGTTTAATTTATTTGTCGAGGCCTTAGAACCAAATATTGGGTCATATGGAGGTCATACGCTCAGGGGCTAGCCTAGGTGCTAACTCCTCTCCCTCCGGTGGTCACGGTTAATGCTACGGTTTGAGGCAGTGTTCACATGGGCCGTGGTGGACATGGTTAGGCTCACGGTCAACTTACAACAGTCGACGCGGTGGTGGTTAGGCTGGCGGACGGTGCGGCATTCACATGGGAGGTTTTATCACTCAGGTTGTTCCCTTTGACTCCTAAGGGAATACGACCGAGGTAACCACAAACCAAGCTTTGGACTGCAAGTCCTAGCCTACCAGCAGTCAGAGAGGGCTCTCTCTTTGGGATTTAGCTTTGCTTAATGGATGATTTTAGGCTAGATATGATGCACATGGGTTTTTTTTTAGTTTGGTGGGATGGTGATCTCAGACAGAACTAGGATGGAAGTGTATAACTGTTTTTTCCATTGGGCAATGGAGTCACTGCATGTGTAATTACTGAAAGAGTTTCTTGGTGAAAAGGTAGTACCAGAGAGCGGGATAGGCAGGCTAGGAACAACTTTCAAATCTGGTATGATGGAATGAAGACAGGGAATGAAAGGTAATCAAGAATCTCTCACTATACTGACAAAGGGAAAACTGATGAATATTGCGCAGGAGAAATCAAGAATTCCTAAGCAGTATTCAAAATGAGAGGACTAGTGTAAACATGAGCAGTTAATAATTCATATCTATGACTAATCCTGAAGAAAGCATAATAAATAACAGAGATTGAACATAAGGTGCATTCAAACAAATCTTATGTTATTCTTCTTCTCTGTTACCAATATCATGAAACATAGACGAGATTTACAAAATAGAAAACATAAGACATAGTTTAGTATAACTTATTGTTCCATAGCATGACATAGGAATTCTGTAGCAAGTCCCAGAACATCTAATCCACCTTCAGATCATTCAGACACTGTGAACTTCAATAGCCATTTGTATTAACACAGTCTGATATCTTACAACGCTCTTCAGAAAGAGGAAATCATCAATCAACCCACCAACCAACCCTTATTACATTGTTCAGGGCTGTATTTATAGGAAAAATATCTAAAAAAATAGATCTGATAGAAGATCTGAGGAAATAACTATAATTAACCTAACTTCTCTTGCAAGTAATGTAAAAAAATATCTATCTAATGCTGCGTTGGGGGAAACTGCTTCAAAAAATGAGGCCACGTGTCCTTTGCTGTTATGCATTGGCCATTTATCATAACTACGCATTGGTCTCTACTCCACTGCTCTTGAGTGGCTTTGATGTGCATTAACTGTGATTTGAGAGCCTTAAGTGGCTTTACCGCTTTCTTTGACTTTGATGGAGGCTTTTAATGTTCCCCTGCTTTGATATTGTCGATCTGATACTCTTTGCCGCTTTACTATTACTTTTTTAATTGAATCTGGGCTTTATCTTTCCTCTATTACTCTTTAACACTTGAATCAGACTCTCTTTCTCTGCTAATCCTCTTTAAACTGCGAAATCGCCCCTTTTATCTCTTTCCAGCAAAAATAACTGCTACAAACCATGCGCTGGACTAAGGCTTTCCATTTTGGCCATTTTTATTAGTGATGCGCCTCTGATTTTCATTTCGGGCTTCCTAAGTAGCGATTTCACTTTTGGCGCTTTTCTTTGGCGGCGACGTCAGCATGACGTTAGCGGTGGGACCCAATACGGTGGATGATGTCAGCAGGGTGACATGGCAGGGTGATGTGGATGATGATGTCATCATGACACGGTGGCTGGGTGATGACATCAGCGGGTGACATGGCACAGGTACAACGTAGTGGTAGCCGACGTGGCGGCATCGTCATGCGGTGATGTAGGCAAGCAGGGAGGACGGTAAGCGGTTTGCGTCAGACCACTTTTGGTACAGGAGTGGTATGTGTCAGGGACGGCCCTATGCAATAGGAGGCCGACAGCTGTCCCGGTGTATGACGGTGAAACAGTCGTCCATCAAGTACTATTGTAGCACTACGAAGGGGCGCCCAATATTCATTAGGGTTGTCGAATCTGGGAGGGCTGATCCTACGGTGGACTGGAGGGCAAAGTGATCGGGGTTTAATAGAAATGCGCGCTCGATAAATGTTAATTATTCGCGGCCTCGAGTGGGTTTTGGACTTTAGGTTAAAGATTAATGTGTTTTGCTTGGGAGTATAGTTATTCGTTCAACCAAGTGTTTAAATGAAATCCATAGTAAGATGTATGAGCGAAGGGTAATGGTATGGTTTTATGTGTGTGGGGGGGGTTAATATGGTTATTTATTTAACCAGAAGTTAAATAAATCCTAAGGGTAGTAAACGCAGAGGGGCTAACAATGGGTCCCAAATGGACCTAAGGTTTCCCGACTTTTATTTATATAGCTATAGTTGCCATGGGGAGGAATATTTAGTGTTTTTGGGGTTTTTATATATTTTTTTGTAGAATAGGGGGAGGGGAAATGATTTAGGGAGCTAGATAATAGGTTTAGATGTTATTATGAGGTCTTTGGAATGCAAAAGAGGGGATGCATGCTAAGTTTATAGAATGGAAACTTAAACATAGGGAAATGAATGGATTGTGTAAAGATTAATTTTACACAAGAGATGTGGCTTCTTTTCACTAGGTCAACTCAGATGTCAACTTGTTTTTTAACAAGAATGGAGTGAAAATGGGATTTTTGGGCGGATCCCAAGGTCCTCAAGGGGATGTTAGTGAGTGATTTGGGAAATAAGAAGAAGGGGGAGTTAGCGATGCCTTGCTTGATCTGATCAAAATGAAAAGTGCCTCAAAACTGTGATCTGAATAAATATAACACTTGAAAACATGAAATGGATCACATACCTTGATTTCTGCAACCACAAGACTACTTACCCAGCCTACTTTACCTAGCATTTTTTCTTCTTTTCGTTTGCGTGCACTTGAACTAGCAAACCCAGCTTTTCAACTTTTTCTTTTTTACTGTCCTCCTATCTACATCTATACTTATTTCATCCAGCGGCTCATATTAGGCTGTTGAGCACCCTTGCTTCTCTACCTATCTAAGAATCTGGCAAGATTAAGCTGTTTGGACAGATAATGATTCTTATATTCTACAACAGGAAATTGAAACCTAGGGAGACCAAGATTAAGCTGTTTGGACCTCCCTTTAACTGAAAATTCTTCAAAAATGGAATAACTCATCAAAATTGGAATACATCAGAGACACTTAGACTAGCACACTCTCATGGACACTTCTTTGGCCTCAATAGCAAATATGGAACATTGCAACATGCAAAGTATGACATATACGGTATGTAGAAATGTCAATCATGAAAGATGAATACCTGCTATGAGCAGGAGGCTAATAGGGTTAACCAAACTAAAGCTCTGATACCACCTAATCTGAAAATGGGGCTCTTAGGCTTCTTGTCTAACTTACAAGGACTTCTCCCACTTCCAAAGCTTGAATATTCCCAAGTATTACTGATTAACCAATGCGAAATTGAGAAATGCTTGAAAATATAGTTATATGCTTATATTTATTGTTGGTTGTTTATGTGCTTTAAATTCTACCGTGTATGATGATATTTTTTTTTAACTGATTATGCCTCAAATTCTATTGTTGTGCTATAATTTGACATGCTCAAACTGATATACAAGTATATGTAACAATAAATAAAGCAACAGAGACAATGCAGTAGTAAAGCAGACAAATGAAAAACAATATTAATTTGGACATCACCCACAACTCTTGGGCTATGTCTCCGTGAGCTCTAGTCAATTCAACTAGGCTCTCTGGGATTATGGTCTTAGTATTTTTTACAAGCTTTTGGCCCAACTCCTGCAGTTTTACATAAAAATAGTGGGTTTAGACACCGTTTAATCCCCTGGATCTTGAAGCTCTGGCTCTTGGCTGTGGCTCTTGCCTCTTGGTTCCGACTCTTGGCTCTGAATCTAGCTCTTTGGCTCCTGGTTCTAACTCTTGGCTTTCACTGTGGCTCTTTGGTTCTCTAGCTCTTCAGCTCTCGCTTCTTTAGCCCTCTTTTAGTTCACAACCTTCTTGGCTTTTCACTTGGCTTCCAAGTGACCATGTAGGCTTCTCTTTTGCTTCTACTCTACCTCCTTCACCTTAGCTTCATACTTTGGCTTCCTTTCAGCAACAAAACTCAACAACAATCGACAACTACTAAATAGCAACTCATCCAACCCTTCTATCTTTGATATCCATGGCTTTTAAGCCAAAATGACACTATTGATTGATTTCCCTCTCGGGCTCTTCGTCTTTGTATTTTGGCATGCTCAAATCCATTCTTTGAGCACTAGCAATCATTACTAAATTCCCTTAGGGATGAATGCCACCTATTCCACAATAGAAGGGAACTATCAGCGCTTGAAGTCCTTAGAAACAGTCGTTCTCTATTTACACAAAGAAGGTTGTAAAAACATGAAAACATACACAGAAAACACTGTTCCAAACTTCAAATTTTTATAACTGCGCTTTATAACATTATCGGGTCCGGCATATGAGTCATCATCGCATGTCACAAGTGTCTTCCCCTTTGGATTTTTAGAATTGCATTAAAACACTGCAAGTCCCACTTATATCACGATTTCCCTTTGTATTGAAAATACATAAAAAAACGTTGAAAATCCCGCTTACCCAACCTGAGATCATATGTAGCAACATTAATAAGCCCTTTTAGGTGCGCAATATTGCATTGGGAACTTCCCTTCATATTCCATTTACTAAACTAAATATGAAAAATATATATAAAATGGTCGTTTGACAAATCTCAACTTTTATGAGATATCGCCCATATCTCCATCAGGTCCTGCTATCACATCGTGCAGATGTGTGTGTGTGTGTGTGTTGGCACCACCCCGTTGTTATGTTCCAACGTGATACTGTGATGCGATAATCGCACATCGCACAAGCCCAAGGTCCATTCAATGTTCAATGGAACATTGCGTTGTGATATCGTGGTGATTGCATATCGCAATCGCTTGAGGCCTAAAGGTCCAGCCCACATCGCTAGCTTTTCTCCAATGCAATAAAGCGAAGATTGCAATTGCATGTCACTTGTGCTTCAGGCTTGCTATCCGCCGTTTATATTATTGCGATGTGATATATATATATATTTATATATATAAATATATATTATATAGTATATAGATATATATATAATATATATATATATATATATAATATATATATATTATATATATATAACAAGCCCCTGTTCAACACTGTTGATTGGTCTGTTGCCTTATTAAGGTTTTCTTATAAAAGCGTTTATCTCTATGATCCTCCACCTTTGCCCTATGCAATGCGATTTCCTCAAATAGACTTTTGGGCCATTTTTAATTGAATTTGCCCCTTTTTTCAAAGGATAAAGGGAAACTTCTTCCTATGATAACTTCTTCATCTGAAGTCCGTTTTTGCCCATTCAAATTGCGTTGGATTTAGAATCAAGGGGTCTCTACAATGAGACTATTTTTGATAGTAGCCTATTATTTTCATTTTCCTATGATTTACAAAGGATGTGTGCCATTTGGCACCTTTCACCTCTTATATGAAGTCTATTAGACTTAGAGGTTTATCCAAGATCCATTTTTGGATCATACAGTCTACATTACTTGTGCATTTATATACCCCTCATCCCCAATCAAAATAACTTAGTTTGACTTGGCTTGGTATGTATGTTGTCGATAAAGAGAATGGTAGAGACTAAATCTTTAACCAAACCTAGTGAAGAAGCTATGACAATCAAAGAATTGAACAATAGCTTTGGAAGAGTTAGACTCACTTTATGGGAGACAAGGTCCATAGAGAGAGATGGAGTTCTACCAGTGTGTCACTCATGTTGTAGCAGCTACAACCACCCTCCAAAATGTTTTCCCATGCTTCATTTTGGATCCTCCCTTCTAAATTACAGTAGCTCATCCTGCACTGAACCAAGTACTTATACTTTGATTGAGCCTCATATTTTGCATCATGGCTTGTGTTTTCTTATTAATTTTTCTATCTAACTGACAAGTCAATCTCTTGATTTATTTTCCACCCAAATCTAGGCTTGCCTTAGAGAAATGTGTAGTGCTTTAGGGAAAGCAACCTTGCTCTTGGGAATTGGACTATTCAAGCTGACGGTAAGCCTTCAGTCTAGAAATTGTGCAGAAGCCTCTTTCTCGCAAGGTACTCGGTACATGACCTAATGAGCTACCTAGTCCTTCCTAGAACTGTTAAACCTCTCTGAGCAATGCATGACAACTTTTCGTTAAAAAAAAAAAAAAATCTCTAGAAGACAGGGATCTATTTTTAACAGCCGAGAGGAGACAATTGAGTTATTTTAGAAACTGATGTTAAGTGTCGCTTTTTCCTTGATTTTGTACCTTCACGTCATAAACCCTAATTTACCCAAATATATTTAATTGGTGTAGCTAGAGATCACTTGCACATTCAATCTTTGAGCTTTGGCATTCCTAATGAGATGAAAGAAGCTTTGGTGTGATCATCGTCACTTTTCTAGGTAAGTCTTGTTTTTCTAGTCTTTTGCCACTTTTTTTTGTTTAGTTGTTGAGAGCATTGTTTCACTTGTTTTATTGAATGCTTGCTAGAATTTCAACTTGTTTTAGGTTGTAGAAGTGTTGTTTTAAGTTTTGCATTGCCTTTCCCAAGTGTCACATGCATTGCCTAACTTTTGCACTAACGGTTATCATTGTGGCGGCCCTCTCCACATGCTTCATTTTCCTTCAGTTTGATTCTTGCACATGTTTCACTTAAATTCATCATCACTCAGTCAGATCTTCACTCAACACCTCACCATCCTTCAAATCTACTCATTTTCATATCCCTCTTGGGAAAATCTCAGCTTCCCTTGCACTGATCTCGCTTTCTCTTGCATGCAGTATGCATTTTGGGAGCTCAAGGCCTCAACCTTAGCTTCTGGAATTACTTAGAGGCTAACCTAGCATGGCTCCAACTGTGCACTTCATAGTTCCAGTAGGCAGTCTCCTAGTCTTTCCCACTAGAATTGTGCAATGCACTATCTCTTCTAGCATCTGCCTAGTCTAAATTTTACATTGCGTAGTTCGAGTAAGGAAGCCTCACCCACTAACTGATGGGACTATACAATGTGCAGTCCTAGTAGGTACCCAGTCACCTCTGTGAATCAGGACTGCACAATCTCTACTAGCATTAGCCCAATTTGCCTCTTTGGTCTTTTTATGAAGTGATTTTGGTTTTAAGCTAACATTTTCATGCCATGAGTGTCGTATCTGTCTCTAGGTACAATAGTTGTTGAGAATCTCTCTAGTAGTTATAGTTAACATGGACTCCAAGAGAGCTGCATCAAAGTAAACTATTGAGAGTATTACTAAGGAAACAATTGAGCAGGTGTCAGTTAACTTGCTAGTTTATGTAGACACTCAACAGTTCATTGAGAAGGGAATCAAGTTGACATGGCAACAAATCAAGGATGATTTTGCAGATGACTTCAAGGAAGACTTAGAGGACCAAAAAATTTAAATCAATATCCAACACTCAAGATTTTACAAAGTTGTGCGTAGGTACCCTGCCTTCCCATGTGCAGACAACATCAATGACATTATCTCACACAGAGATCTAGAGACTATGACATTGAGTAGTATCACTGGGATAGAGTTTTCCACCTTCAAAGCAGAGAAATATCATCAGATGTATCATTTACCTCAGTCGGCAAGGCACATGGACACACTTTTCTATGCCAACCACAACCATCTGAACATAAGAGATATTGTCAAGTGTTGGGTGAAAGAGCTTTCCAATTCCAGACAAAGATCCAATAATGTTTACAAGAAAAAGTACCTCAGGAAGGCCTACTAGTTCTTGATCATCTTTGCATGCTAAATATACAGTCAAGAAAGAACTAAGGCATTTCCAGAAGGTTGGGTAGTTGTATTGTACTAGTTGGTGAGTAATGGAAGGTCATTTGGCTAGTCATAATTGTTGGCTTGTTAGTTGAAAGTCCATGTGGCCAACTCCCATTATCTGTTGAAGGATAAGCAAGTGAGATTCTACATGTCTGCATATTTTTGGATACAATCTATGTCGAACAATAGTTTCTTGGCATGAGCTAGACATGGACATCGAAAGAGATTACTATTAATATTTATTGTAAGTTGCTTTCTGACTACAACTACCAAGGAGTAATGGCAAGGTTGACTCACCATTTCATCATCCTGTTGTACAAGATAACCTTTGAGTAGGATCCACCTTGTATGTACCAAGAAGTGATGGAGACGATACTTAACATTGCAGATTGGTATCCCTCACATGGTGGCGCCTTCATCGAAGTGTTTCGCAGAGATAAGCCTCTAGATGTTCTACCAAGGTATGCCACGAACAAGCTAGTCATGCAAGAGGTCTCATATAACCTCTCTACAAGGTTATCATCAGGAATTCACAGGAAGAAGAAGGTACCATGGCCCGCTCTTCCTTTGTGAATCGAGTTATACAAGATTAAGAACTTGAAATATGCAAATGTTGAAGCTAAGGAGATATTGAATTTTGAGTTCGATGACAAGGACTTTACTCTGTATTATCCCCATGGTATTTGCAAGAACCATTGTACAAAGGTGTATTATCCATGGATATATAGGACATTTCACTAGCACGAAGAGGACCCTTGGAAATGTTGTTACAATGAACCCAAGCTCCATGACCCTGTTATTATAACCACAACTTGGAAGGCTATTATATAGACAGTAATAGTGTAGGAAGAAAAAAAAACAATAACAATCAGCAGTAATCTGATGCATGACAAGGGAAAGATGAAGATTGTTAAGAACCTAGAGGCTGGAAAAAGCTACAAGATGAGAGGAGATCCCATCACTGAGAAATAAACTTTGGTAGTGGAGGTGAAGAGGGAACATTGGATAAAGAGGGAAAAGTGAAGGAAGAAAGAAAATCAAAGGCTAGAGGAAGTAGAATGAAATTTGTAGGAAAGGAGAAGAAGTTGAAGGAAGAACATGAGCTAAGAAGGAGAGAAAGGGAAGAGAAGTAGAAACAAGAGGAAGAATAAAGGTCAGGCTCAATGACAAAGAAAACAATGCCCATGTAGGTTGAGGAGTCATAATAGCTGATAACTGAAGAACAGGGTGAACAAATACAATATAGGGAGCATGCTTTGCAGATTGAGCAATTGATTGAAGTGACATAGATGGTTCTATCACTCAGATGTCTTCCCTAGAAGTTATCAAAGAAGGAATAGTCCGAAGTAACCACAAACCTAATCTTTTAGACTAAGGTTCTAGCTAACCTAAGTCCAAAGAGGGCTCTCTCTTTATAATTTAATGTTGTTTTGGGTGGGATTTTAGGCTAGTTATTAGTGCTCGTGATGTTTTGGTTTTGATTGGGTGGTGGCCTTAAGAAAACAGATGGGCAAAACAAGTATTTAGGCCATTGGTCTATGGATTCAATCAAAGAGTGGCTTAATTGGATCAGATCAATCACTAAAGTAAGAGTTCTCTAGGTAGGTTAGCACAGAAAAAAACAAATCTGCAAGTTCAAATGGATGAGGTAGTCCTAACCAGGGCTAAGGCCAATGAAGAATCCTTAACCGGGATTAAGGTGAAAAAAATAACGATGATCAGTAGCAAAGGGAAATGAAGAATCCTTTACTATGGACCAAGGGGGGGGGGGGGACTATAGATGGAAGAAAGAAATTAAGAATTCCCAGATGAAGATAGTTTAGCAGAAAACATATAGAAAGTAAACAGTTAAAACAGAGAGCATTTAAGCTAATTCTGAGATATTATTCCTTGTTTACTTTTCAGATTTCATAAGAGACACATGTGAATATTTATAACATGACAAGAAAACAATATTTAAATGTGAGATACTACTTATTTGGTTCCAACTATGCACAAGAATCCAGTGAAATGTCCTTAGCTTTATTTCAGGACCCAGCAAAACCAGTCCAATATTGAATACAGTAGATCCTTGGCTCGATAGAAAATCTCTATAGAAATGTATTTTAATCCACCCTAATTACTTCAAAATATGAAGTATTTATACAAAAAATGTTGCAAAATATCTCATAACAATATGAAAATTATTCTAGGAGACTGAAAATATCTTCAAGCATGAAGATAGAGACAGATGGAAAACTGTCTTCTTGTTGTCCGTTTTATTATGACTGTGTTGGCTATTGTAATTTGAATTTGGCTCTTTCAGTTGCTTGATACTTATGTTTTGGAATTACTTTATGTATTCTACCTACTGATACTCTTTACCCTTTACACTTTGACACTATTTTACCTTTTTTTCCTAGCTTTCATATAACTTTATAGTAAATCTGTCAATTTCATCCACCATTCACTGTCAGGTAATTTTATCCTTATCATCTTTCTATATCTCTCATCAGGTTATGTATAATTGGAAAAATTTGGCCTATTGAAGAAGAAGTGCTTGACCTCATGCTCTATGAAAAACAAATTTTCCAGGCTATCATATAATACCTTTCTAGTGGTCAAAGTTTTTACCCCTCAAGTGCTAGGTTGGTCGGTGTCCAACTTGTTTAGTCTTTCAATGTTTGCTTGGATGCTTTGTCACCTTTTCTCCAGATTGAGCATAAGGTTCCTGTTAGTGAGAAACTTCTTTATTTCTATGATATTTCTTGTTCTATCTTCTATTTCTAGTTCATCAAGCTGGTACCTGTTTCTGCTATTCAAAAATTCTATCAATTGGTTGGCTTCTTCAGGTTTATCTCCCAACTCTTCCATTGTCCTATGGATTGCTTCTATAGCTACTTTTACTAGTTCAGTTTGTTCAAAAATTATTTGAATAGATGGCCAAACATCATTGACAGAATCAATGATGTTGGCCCAAAGAGTTTCTTTCATGTCTCCAAGTGGTTGTTGCAATGTCAAGTCCTTTTCAATGAATTTTATTCTTTCTCCAATTCTTTGATTATTTTGAGTTTCTTCTGTTGAATTTTTGCATGTTTGCAATCAATTTCCAAACTTGACACTTTTTCTCTAAGTTTCTTAAGCTCAGTAGCCTGGATGCTGAATTCCTCCATGGCTTTTACCAATTCAACTATCTTTTCTGTGGATGTCCCTATGCTTGTTGATGTACCTATGACTAACAGAGTTGTAGCTAGTAGATTTGTTGGTGCTAAAGAAGCAGCTAATGTGGAGAGTACTATTGTAGAGACTATAGGAATTACAGTCTGAGGATTGGTAGCTAACTCACTCTGTTTAGACTGTATCAAGTTATCCATATCTTTCTCTATTTCTTTTAGTTGTTCATTCAACTTAAGGACTAAGTCCACAAGCTCTTCCTCCTTTTGAGTTTCCAATACTTCAGTTGTCTGAGGATGATGAAGAGGACCAATTTTGAGCTGCTTTTTCAGTGCAACTGTGTCATCATTTTTCTTTTCAATAAGTTGTTTTTGCAGCTATCACATCCTTGGGATCATGACCCAGTTCTATGACTAAGTCCTCTAAGGAAATTATTCTAGTATCCTTGGCTTGTCAGGAGGCCTTCTCTAACTAGAATTGCGCTGATATTGTATTTAGCGAATTTTGGAGTTGGCGAGCTACAATTTCCTTGCTGGTCAAGGTGGAGTAGACCATTTCCCTAGCCTGCTTGTGTAATTCTATTTGGTCAATAGGATGGATATCCTTTGCCAATACTTCAAAGTCTGTTTTCAAGTAATCTGCAATTGACCTGGGGTACTGTGTAGTTGGCTTCATGAAACTCATCTGCATTTTTCCTTCTTCCACATCAGAGGCTGACATTAGCCTTGTTTGATTAGTAGGAGCCATTTTTAGGTAATGCACATAGCTTTGGGCCTTCAATATTTGAGTCCTAACCTTTATTCTTTATATTTCTCTCTGATGTCTTGGCTCCAGCCATTAGGAGCCCTGAAGGAGGATACTTCCATGGTCTGTTGTCTTTCTAGCATTTGAGCCTATGAGCTGGAAGGTTCTTGTGAACCTCCTGAGGGAGTGGTATGCTTTCTTTCTACTCGTTCTGCACTTGTAGTTCCCGCTATTTCTTTAGTAAACTCTTATTCTGAAAATGGATTCAACCATTGCCTCTTGACATAAGTTTGGGCAACATGTCTACTAGAAGGAGTGGCCTCCTCTCTATCTCTTTTAGGATTTCTCTCCTCTTTTAGAGGAGTCTGTAAAATAGGTGGATTTATCATGATATGTTCTGGTTGAGCAAGTTCTTTTGATATCTTTGGTTGTTCTGATTCCTCTGGCTGCTCTTATGGCTCTTTCTCTTGAGGTCCTTCTTCTATTGTTTGCCCATTCTGTCCCTGTGATTCCCTTTGAGATTGGGACTCTCCTGGCACCTGTAGAAATGAATCTTCATCAAGTCTTGTTTCTAAATCAATCAATACACTATTGACAACAATTTCTATGCTATCTCAGTCTACCAAAGTGTTTTCCACCCATTCTAGTTGATTAGCATACTATTCAATTTCAGGAATTCAGTGGTGGATATAAAGAGATAATTTCTTCTTTTGTCTCCTATTACAATTGAACTCTAAATGGTCATATAACCATATAAAACTTTGTTTCAGTTTCAACCTTTAGTATATTTCCACTGCTTCCTTTCCTTCTTCCCTATTGGTACATATGAATGGGCCAAGATGATCTTTCACTCTAAGTTTAGCTTTATTCTTGGCCTTCACAAAATGCACCTCATCTAAATTAATCATTTACATGTAGTACTCCAAAGCAAACAATCTCATTGGGAGGTATCTGGGCAATTTGTAGGGAGCCAAAACACATCCATATATTCTAATTTCAGTGTGGTTTTGGTACAAGTACCAATCTCCCACTCTATATTATTCGGACAACTATAGGACCCTCCTGATATCTGCATTGATTCTGGGGGGAGGGCTTCCTAATAACATAGCTGCCACTAGGTGCAAAAAGAGATCTATGAAATCAGTATAAGAATATTGAGAGTCATGTAGGTGGATTAATGAATTCCAGAAGACCATTGATCTAGTGTTGCCACTGGTATCAAGCTTTTGGAGTGTGATTGGGAATTTGTCAGCTTGATAATACAGGAAAGATGATATAAAACTGAAGAATATTTGAACATGCTTTCATTATCCATCCTCATGAATTGATCATGCATTTTATTAGCAATGGCCTTAGGATATTCAAACATGATGGCTGGGGGCTGCCCAGGAGAGTAGGTGGACATAAAGGCTATAATAATGTCATCAACAAATTCACTTGTAGTCTAGACTAACACACTAGATATCATTTCTATGATGTCTTAGCCAAGACCAAAGAATATAGTCCACATGTAAGGGGGAGGGTCCTTTAGAATGTATTGTTCTTCCCTAACAAAGGTTTTGTATAACCAAGAAAGTTTGATTCAGGCGAGTGTAGGGAATCTGTTAAGTAAATCTCCAACTGAAAGAGGGGTTAGGCTTTGGCTTGGTTGTAACTACAACATTTCATTTATGGACTCAGCAATGATGGTAAATAATAAGGAATGATCATGGGTAATCACTGCCCTTTGGCTGGGATTATAGTGCATATGGAGATAATGGATAATCTCTCGGAAGATATGAACTTTAAAGAATTGGTACTTGGGTAAACCTAATTCCCAAAGTCCTATGTAGTCTGCATGGTTTAGGTACTGGTCTCTATACCTGCAATATAGTTTCAAAGCAGATTCTTGAACAGAGGTATCTTTAATCTAAAAATATTTATCTGCTAATGGGATATGGTCTAAATCCCCGTGGGGAGTAGAAATTGGTAGGACATTTAGTGCAATGGGAGCAACCATCCTTGGTTCTTGTGGATTCAAGGATGGGGGCGAAGAGTTGTCAGTGAAATTTGGGAAAACTAGTTAAATTTAAAGTATTTGGCGTCACTAGGCAACTGTCATACTAAATTACTTAGTAATTTAAAGAAATTGAATCTAGGTTCAGGAATAAAATAGGGTTTCATAGCGAATTTAGGTAGATAAATGCTTTTGGCTTTGAATGGAGTGATGAGTGACTGTGCATGATTTGTAGGAAGAGAACATGACTGGAAGGTGGTTTGGAGTTTTAAAAGCTTCGGTAGGTTGGCAGTTGGATGCGGGTTGATGGTTGTACGTGCTTTGGTGATTGCATGGAGGTTTGAGCAATCTGTTTCATGGTAAAACTAAAAACAATGAGTGTTTTAGTTTTATTCACAAAGTCAACTATTTTTGCGGGTACACAGGGAAATGGACACTTGGCGTTAAGCAGGGGATGCGATGTTTTGGTGTTTAGTGGGAGGGAGTATGCGGTTTCATATCGCATTTCTTTTGGGCTTGAGCGGTTTTGGGGGGATGCCACCTGATGTCCTTCATCAAGTGCCACATAGCAGCAAGGTGAATGGTGAAGCCACCCATATCAGACGGGTAAAGGTTCACCTTCGAAGGCTGCCCGATATGATTGTCCACCTTTGAATCAAAAGGGACCAGATCGTACTATGATTTGAGTGGGATTTGATATGATGTTTAATGGAGGTGATTGGCGGGGTTTTAATGTTGTAGGATTTAATTAATGAAGGATTATGGAGGTTTAATGACATTGGGAGTGATTTCATTGGCAGGTTCAATTATTAATTACCGCAGATTGGTTAATTAATATCTTTTATTCGGCAGTGTGTCTTGGTTATTAATTAGCCACTGATCGACTTAATTAACCCATTAATTATTTATTAATAAAGTTTAAGTTTCAAACTTTCGGGGACGAGATATTAAAGTTAAAGGGGTTTAATAAAATATACAGGAAAGGGGTATTTTTGGGATTTAATACATAAAGTTAAAGTTAATATGAAATGGAGGCACAATATAACGTAGCGCTAAGTACAACTTACATTTATAATTCATTGCCTTTATATAAACACATTATAACATAAGCTTAGTGTTATTTTTGTGGGTTTTTTTTATAAAAAAGGGTATCCATGGGGGTGACTACTTTTCATTAGGTAAATGATGTTTTAACCTTACAGAAAGGGATTTCTTTAGGAAAAATGAGTGAATTATGGAGGGGTTGAATGCTTGTGAGAGGAATTTTAGTACTTAGGACCTATAAGTTATTGGTCCAAGGGTCCAGTCCCTCCAAAAGTCAAAGAAATTCTCTAAGCCCCTTTAACTTAAGGTTTTAGATACTTTAAGGCTTTCCTTGGAAATTAGCTAAGTGAAAAATGCAGTGAATGGGGGAGATTAATTAATTGACTTTGTGTACTTTTGTAAATGCTCGATTTTCATCCATTCTTTAGAAATTTGACGATGAAGGTAAATGATATGATCTTGTCTAATTAATCATCACAATTCTGCAACCATTCAAATACTTACCCATCTACTCATCCTACCATTTTTCTCTACTCTTTATTAGGGTCCACTTAAGCTAGAAAACCCTTTATCAAAACTTTTCTTTTCTTTTACAATAGAAATCTATCTAAGTCTATCCTTATTACATCCAAGGGATCATATTAAACAGTTGAGCTCCTTTTATTAACTCTACCCATCTACTTATCTGCCAAGATTATATTATTTGGTTAGATTTTATTTCTCTATCTATAAGCATGAAATTGAATACATGAAATAGCCAAGTTTAAACATTTTGACTATCCATGGATTGTGGCAAAAGTAGCAAGCTGCACACAATCTTTTTATTCTTAGTCAAAGCAAATGGTAGTGGCATTTTGACTTGCACACTTTCATGGTATTTTTTCTTTCTTCGGGTTCATTTTTCATCTTTTTTGACCTTTTTCATTCTTTTTGTCCTTTGATTTTTCTTTTAAGAAATACCCTCTTTACATTTTTTAATTTTTTTTTATTTTCTTGAATATCAAAAACATTTGAAGAAAGCAAAGGTATGTACATATTACATGTTTGACCTCAGCCATTCAAAAATTATGACTCCTATTTGTATAGGAACATAGCAGTGGCTCCACTTGGGGATGGAATTTCTTAGTGAAATGTCAAGAACTAGTAGATCAATGGCCTTCTAAATTACTGTGATTTTACTCTGCAACTTTTTCCCTTTTAATTTGCTGCTTTATTGATATTTATGACAGTGAAACTTTTGAAGCTTAAGGCCTTCTCTTTGGGCTTCAACTCCAAAATTACCATCCAATCAGCACTAAACTTTGTGAAAAATAAAATATGTACAAGTAATTAGTGAAATCAGTGTCTGGGATCTATATAGTGCTTAAGCATTTCATCATTAACTAGTCCTCCTTCTACTTCTGTGCCATCCAATTCTTTGAGGAAATAAGCATTATTGACTCTAAAAGCATAAATGAGAATACAAGATATAAAATCTGAAATCTTTAATAGATTTAACTATAGCAAAAGCATGTTTTTCCATTATATTATACTTTAAAGGTGCATCTCTTAGGGCTTTGTTAAAGAAGGTTATTGGTTGTTCAAATCCCTGATCATTTTTTTGTAGTAGGACTATAGGAATTATATGTTCAGAGGCAAAAGAAAAAATGATGAAATCCCTATAAAACATTGGACTGATGAGAACTGGTGTTTGTGTTAAGCCTAGCTTTATATCTTCAAAAGACTTTTTAGCCTCTAGATTCCATTTAATAGTCGAATCTTTCTTTAAAATGTTTTTTAGTAATCTAATTAGTTCAGCTAAATTAGAGATAAATATCCTCAAAAAATTTATTTTACCTAAACTTTCTTGTAGTTCTCTGATGTTCCTAGGATGTGGTATCTGCAAAATGGCTTCAATTCTTGTTGGGTCGATCTGGATACCATCTTTGGAGATTATGTGGCCTAGTAATTTTTCTTATTCCAACCCAAATAAATATTTTTTAGGATTCAGAGAAATCCCATACTTCCTAGACTTGGTGAAGACCTACCTGAGATGATCCGAGTGTTGCTGATCTGATATAGAGAATACTATGATATCATCTAGGTATATTACCAGGAAGTCATGCATTTCCTTAGCAAAGGCTATGTCCATTGCTCATTGAAAGGTGGCCCATGTGTTTTTTAACCCAAAAGGCATTTTCACGTACCTAAAAGTACCCCATGGAGTAGTGAATGCAGTTTTTGCCTGATCATCTAGGTGGACTAGGATCTAGTTATAACCAGAAAACCCATCTAGCAGTGAGATTCTAGTTGAACCTATGACCCTCTATAATATGTGATCCATTTTAGGAAGAGGGTAGTTATCCTTCAGTGAAACTTTATTTAAATCCCTAAGGTCAACACACAGTCTAATTTCGCTAGTTTTCTTTCTTGTAGGTACCAAATTAGAGACCCAATCTAAGAATCTAATTGGTGCAATAATCTTAGCTTCATACATTATTTTGATCTCTTTTTTAATAGAAGGCAATAGAATGGGGTTAATCCTTCTAAGCTTACGTCTAAAAGGATTCTGGTTTCCTTTCAAGGGAATGGTGTGTTGTATTATGCTGGTATAATAGGATTTAAGGTCGTCATAATTCTAAGAAATAACGTCCTAGAATTCCTTTAGCAGTTCTATTTATTTCACTTTTTCATTCGGAGGTAAAGGCTTTGAAAGTTTTATCATTTTGGGATCTTCTTTAGACCCTATGTTACACTCCTTAATGTCTGATTTTAAAGGTTCCATTTTAGGCTTTTTAGGGACATCGTTTGAATCAAATAAGTCCTCCAAAGGAGTTACTCCTTTGGGAAAAAAATCGTCTTTACGATTGATGACTTCAGATTCTTCATCGATTGCTTCATCGATTTCCATTTGTTTTAGGTTTCAAATATCTATTTTTGTAAAATTTGTGGGATGGAAATTATCTATCTTTTCATCTTCTACTTTGTTAATTTCTACTTTGTCAGTGTAATCAAAATCTAATATTATGTATATTTATATGTTGTTATTAACAAATTCATTGTTTAAAATTAGAAAATTGTTAATTTGTTGATCATTATCGAACACTTGCCAGTTCTTTAAGTTGTCAGGAATAGCAGGTCTATGCCTAACCTCAACAGTGTACTGATGGTTGGGCTGAAATTGAAACTTGCAAGGACTAGAAAACATTGCTAAATTGTGAGCTTGCATATTATGTTTTCTTGGAATGACAGCAAGCTTGGTTTCTAGAAAAGTATTTAGTATTACTACAATTGTTCCTGTATAAAATCATAACCTAGAATCCCTAGTCATATAAACAGCTTTAATTTGTTTTATTACCAACTCTAAATCTTCCATAATAGAGATTCTTATGGCTCCTAATATTTTTACCAATTTCAAACCTAACAAAAGTGCTTCATATTCAGCCATGTTGTTTGTACATTTAAAGTTCAATCTGTAGGCATGACCTTCTGAATTCTCATTTTCTAAGTTGTAAATCCATACTCCTACTCCTGCATCTAGTTTGTTTACTAACCCATCAAATTCAAGATGCCATAGAATTTCATGTTCATAATTCTCAGTGTCTAGGGGAATAAAATATTCTTTGACTAAAGTATCTAGGTCATCTTTATTATCTGAAATCTCATGAATTTGGACATTTGGATTTTCTTGTATTACTGTAATTTCTTTTGGTTCTTCTATGACATTGTCTGAAGTATTTTCTTGGTTAGATTCAACATTGTAAAGAATGAAAGAATCAATATCAGAATGCATTGAATATATAGGAAAGTTTTGAGGCCTCTCTTGGGTACTCACTACATACTTCATTAGAGTCTCTCTATACAGTTTCTTAGGATGTACAAAGATTGATACGATACCGTATGACATATCAAGTTGCAGAGATCCCTGTAGTTTGGCACCACAAGATCTAGACAACAACATACCATACTTAGGTGGTATATGAACAACTACTATGTCCATGCGAATGATCTTAGTAGGGTACTGCACTAGGGAAACACATAGGTCTTTTATAAGTCCTGGGCACTTAACTTGGCTTGAATCAAATGAAAACAGAACTTTGTAGGGTCTAGTGATATCCAAGTTTAGCTTCTCCATAATGGATTTAGGCATAAGATTGTGAGAAGCCCCAGAGTCTAGCATGGCATTATGTAGGATTTCATCGCAGATGTTAAGGCTAATGTAGAAGGGTGGTATCCCTCCTTCCACTAGTTTTCCATTAACATCAAGACCAAAAATTAACTGAGGTTGATCATCAACTAGGTTAATAAAGTCTTCATTTTCAACGAAGTTTAAAGATTTTCTTATTTGAGATCTATAAGTTTCATGTTTTACCAGCTCTGTTAAAGGGACTAAGATTTTATGTTTGGCCACCCCTGCTCCCAAATTGAAAGGCAGAGAGGATTTATCTATTTGAACATTTGAAATCTTAGCAACAAGGTTTGAAGTAGTTTGTTCTTCTTTTTCAGTGTTTGGAGTCTTTTTAATTGGATTTTCTAATATAATTTAAGGAGATTATTCCACCATTTCCTTGAGGAGAATTGAAGTGGAAGGTTGCTCATTAGAAGGTTGGTCGTTGGTTACATTTTTAATGGTAGGATTAGGAGGGCTCTGATTTGACCTAGAATGTATTTGTAGAGTTTTTGTAATTGGAGGATTCCGATTTGTAGCTTTCACTTCCTTAGGTTGATTAGGTATTGCTTTCTTGCTTTGGTCTGGAACATCAATGTTATTTTTTCTCCTCAAATTGTACTGTTTATTCACTTCAAAGATAGCAGAGTAATACCCTTGCTTGTAATTGAAAGATTCTCTAGTTTGGGTCTGTAACTTCTGAAACATATATAGTTCTTGGTCATCCTGAGTCAGAAAGATAGTTTCTTCATCATCTAATCCCATTAAGTTGATTTGAGTGTCTAGCTCAATGTCTTCTTGATGGGAAGTTTCAGCATAGTTCTCTTGGAAAGGAGGTCTAATGTTTTGATCAAGCCCATTTTACCAGTGTTTTGGTTCTGGTTCTTCCTAAAATTTGGATTCCTCACTCGAGGTGCTTGTTGGCTATCCCAATGAGCTTTCCTTTCAATGTTTTCTATTCTGTCCAACAAATTTTCCATTCCTTTAGCTAAATCATCGATTTCTTGTTCAAAGGGTGAAGTTTCATCTTTCAGGGGTGTTCTTCTTTCATTTCTAAGCCTAGCTCTTCTGGATAGTAGATTAGCTTCTACACTAACTGCAACACTTTACATATCTTCTAATGTAGGGGGATTCCTTTCTCTAAGTTGAAACGCCATATCTGCATCAAATTCGTCTAGAATCTTAATCAGGGCTAAGCCAGGTGGAGGCCTAAGGTCAAGTGGTATTGCATTATATACATTGTTAAACCTAGTAGAGTAGTCCTGAACAGTTTCGTTTGGTCCCCTCTTGAGGTTTTCATATTCAGAAGGAATTTGAAGAGGGTTCTTTTTCTTCTCCCACCTATGTAAAAATTGCTAGTAAAAAACTTCTAAACTATCTATACTATTAGGAGGTAGAGATCAAAACCATGTTCTCACTTCTCTGGCTACAGTTTGGGAAAAAATTCTCATTTGAACATCTCCTATGTTAATTTCATGTAGTTCAAAATAATCTATCATTCTCTTTATGTGTTGTTGTGTTGTGTAAGATCCAATGCAATCAAATAAGACAATTTTACTCTGATAATCTATTGGTTAGGCACCTTGAGGAGCAGGCATCATAAGAGGGGCATATCTGAGTGCCATAGCTCTCAGTTGGACAGGATTAAGAACAGGAGTTGGGGTAACAGGAGGACTTGGGACAACAGGAGGATTTGTAGTAACAGGGGTAATGGGTATTTGGAGGGTAGTGATAACATGATGGGGAAGTGAAGATATGAACAGAGATGAGGAATGAACTTCAGAAGTGTGGAGAAATGATGGTGAGCTAAAAGAAATTGAAGTTGTTTCATAAAGTTCAAGGATTCTATCAGTAGTAAGGGATGATTGAGGGGAATTTAGAACGTACTGATCAGTTGACAGTTTTTCCCTTTGGACTTCAAGTTCTGATGTAAGTTATGGATTTAGAACTGTGTCCTCAAGTTCACTCTCAGACTTGCTTCTAAATAAGGAATGGTCAAAATACTCGTTAAAAGGGACGTCTTCTATAAATAACCACTCACTATGGTAGGAATTGGATCTAAATAAAGGTCTTGGTCTTACTGAACTTTCTTGCCTTCTGATTATTCTCAGAATAAGGTTGGGATTGTCAAATACAGGGGGAGGATTTGGATAAAATTTGGCCTTGGTATAGTGAGTCTTCCTTGAAGCCAGATTTCGAATTTTTTCTAATTATTTTTATTTTTTATGAATTTTCGAAATAACTTCTAATAAACCCTTTAAGAGGCTTAAAAATAAAAAATTGAATTTCTCAAAATTTTATTAAGACGGGATGTTTGAGTCCCTAGTATGGTCGCGAGTATGTTATCACTCACATGTCTTCCCTAGAAGTTATCAAAGAAGTAATAGTTGGAGGTAACCACAAACTTAATCTTTTAGACTGAGGTTCTAGCCAACCTAAGTCCAGAGAGGGTCTCTCTTTATAATTTAATTTTGTTTTGGGAGGGATTTCAGGCTACTTATTAGTGCTCTTGATGTTTTGGTTTTGATTGGGTGATGGGCTTAAGAAACCAGATGGGCATAAAACGTATTCAGGCCATTGGGCTATGGATTCAATCAAAGAGTGGCTTAACTGGATCATATCAATCACTAAAGTAAGAGTTCACTGGG
The DNA here is from genome assembly GCA_000404065.3 of Pinus taeda. NCBI lineage: Eukaryota > Viridiplantae > Streptophyta > Pinopsida > Pinales > Pinaceae > Pinus > Pinus taeda. The sequence continues at coordinate 232,390 of APFE031730157.1, read as the reverse complement.
TAGACTAGCACAACAAAAAGAAAATCTGCAAGTTCAAATGGATGAGGTCGTCCTAACCAGGGCTAAGGGAAAAGAAGGATCCTTAACTGGGATTCAGATGAAGAAAATAAGGATGATCAGTAGCAAAGGGAAATGAAAAATCATTTACTATGGACCAAAGGGGGGGAAACTACAGAAGTAAGGGAGAAATTAAGAATTCCCAAACCAAGATAGTTTAGCAGAAAATATATAGAAAGTAAATAGTTAAAATAGAGAGCATTTAAGCTAATTCTGAGATATGATTCCTTGTTTACTTTTTAGATTTCATAAGAGACACATGTGAATGTTTATAACATGACAAGAAAACAATATTTAAACATGAAGAGATAATACTTATTTGGTTCCAATTGTGCACAAGAATCTAGTGAAATGTCCTTAGCTTTATTTCATGACCTAGAAAAACCAGTCCAGTCTTGAATACAATAGCTCCTTAGCTTGATAGAAAATGTCTACATAAATTTATCTTAATCCACCCTAATTATTTCAAAATATGAAGTATTTATACAAAATTGTTACAAAATATCTCATAACAATATGAGAATTATTCTAGGAAACCGAAAATATCTTCAAGCATGAAGATAGAGATAGATGGAGAATTGTTTTCTTGCTGTCCTTTTTATTATGACTGTGCTGGCTGTTGTAATTCAGACTTGGATCTATTAGTTTCTTGATACATATGTGTTGGAATTACTTTATGCCTTCTACCTATTGATACTCTTCACATGTTACACTTTGACTCTGTTTTACCTGTTTTTCTAGCTGTCATATAACTTTACAGTAAATCTATCAGTTTCATGCACCATTCACTGTTAGGTAATTCTATTGTTATCATCTTTATATATATCTCATCAGCTTCTGTATACTTGTCAAAATTTTGCCTATTAATGCACACGTGCTTGACCTCATGCTCTGTGAAAAATAGATTTTCCATACTATCATATAATACGTTTCCAGTGGTCAAAGCTTTTACCCCTGAATTTCTAGCTTGGCTGGTGGCCAACTTGTGTAGTCTCTCAACATAATCATCTTGTGTCATTAGCTTGTCATGTATTACCATAGGACTGGGAATCCCTTTTTCCCTCAAAATACCAAACTTTGTCATAAATCTATCAATGGCTGCTTGGATACTTTGGCTCATTTTCTCCAGATTGAGCACAAGGTTCCTCTCTGTGAGAACCTTCTTTATTTCTATGATAGTTCCTATTCTATCTTCTATTTCTAGTTCATCACGCTGGTACCTATTTATACTATTCAAAAATTCTATCAATTGGTTCGATTCTTCAAGGTTATCTCCCAACTCTTCCATTCTCTTATGGATTGCTTCTATAGCCACTTTTACTAATTCAGTTTGTTCAAAAATTACTTGAATAGATGGCCAAACATCATTGATAGAATCAATGATGTTGGCCCAAAGAATTTCCTTCATGTCTCCAAGTGGTTGTTGCAATGTCAAGTCCTTTTCAAGGACTTTTATTCTTTCTCCCATTCTTTGATTCTTTTGAGCTTCTTCCTTCTGTTAAATTTGTACAAGTTTGCAGTCAGTTTCTAAAGTTGACACTTTTTCTCTAATTTTCTTATGCTCAGTAGGCTAGATGCTTATTTCCTCCATGGATTTTACCAATTCAGCTGTCTTTTCTGTGGATGCCCCTGTGCTTGTTGATGTACCTATAACTGGCAGAGTTGTAGCTGGTGGAACTGTTTGTGCTAAAGAAGTAGCCAATGTGGAGGGTACTTCCATAGAGACTATAGGAATTACAGTCTGAGGAGTGGTGGCCAATTCACTCTCTTTAGACTGTATCAAGTTATGCAGCTCTTTCTCTATTTCTTTTAGTTGTTCCTTTCCTGCTTCGATACTATTACATATAAATGGGCCAAGCTGATCTTTTATCCTAAGTTGAGCTTTATTCTTGGCCATCATAAAATGCACCTCATCTGAATTAATCATTTTCCCTTAGTACTCCAGAGCAAACAATATCATGGGGAGGTATCTAGGCAATTTGTAGGGAGCGAACTCACATCCATATATTTTGATTTCAGTGTGGTTTTGGTACAAGTACCAATCTCCCACTCTATGTTGTTTGGACAACTGTAGGACCCTCCTGATATCTGCACTGATTCTGAGGGGAGGTCTTCCTAATAACATAGTTTCCACTAGGTGCACAAACAAATCTATGAAATCAGTATAAAAATATTGACAGTCATATAGGTGGATTAATGAAGTACAGAAGACCACTGATCTAGGGTTGCCTCTGGTATCAAGCTTTTGGAGTGTGATTTGGAATTTGTCAACTTGATAATACAGGAAAATATGATATAAAACTGAATAATATTTGAACACTCATTCATTATCCATCCTCATGAATTGAGCATGCATTTTATGAGCAATGAACTTAGCATAGTCAAACATGATGGTTGGGGGCTACCAAGGAGAGTAGATGGACATAAAGGCTATAACAATTTCATCAACAAATTCACTTGTATTCTGGCCTAACACACTAGATATCATTTCTATGATGTCTCGACGAAGACCAGAGAATATAGTCCACATGTAAGGGGGAGGGTCCTTTGGAATGTATTGTTCTTCCCTAATGAAGGTCTAGTATAACTGAGGAAGTTTGATTGAGGTGAGTGTAGGGAATATGTTAAGAAAATATCCAATAGAAAGAGGGGTCAAGCTTTGGCTTATTTGTAACTGCAACATTTCATTTATGGAGTCACCAGTGATGGTAAATAATATAGAATCATCAAGAGTCATCACTACCCTTTGGCTGGGATTATAGTTCATATGGTAGTAATGGATAATCTTTGGGAAGATATGAGCTCTCGGGAATCGGTACTTCGGTGAACTTGATTCCAAAAGTCGAATGTAGTCTGCATACTGGTCTCTATACCTGCAATGTAGTTTCAAAGGGGATTCTTGGATAGAGGTATCTTTAATTTGAAAATATTTATCTACCAATGGGAGATGGTCTAAATCCCTGTTGGGAGTAGAAAGTGGTAGGACGTTTAGTGTAATGGGAGTAGCCATCCTTGGTTCTTGTGGATTCAAGGATAGGGGTGAAGATTTTTCAGTGAAATTGGGGAAAAATGATCTAATTCAGAGTATTTGGAGTCATTGGGCAATTGTCTTACTGAATTACTGAGTAATTTAAAGCAATTGAATCCAGGTTAGGGAATAAAACAGGATTTCTCAGCGAATTTGGGTAATACCTGGTTTCGTCTTTGAACAGAGTGATGAGCGATTGTGCACATTTTGCATGAAGTGCACATGACTAGAAGGTGGTTTGGAGCTTTAGCAGCTCCGGTAGGTTGGCAGTTGGACATGGGTTGATGGTTGTATGTGCTCTATTGCTTGCATGGAGGTTTGAGCAGTGTTTTTCATGGTAAAACTAAAAATAATGAGTTTTCTAGTTTTATTCACAAAGTCAACTATTTTGGCGACTACACGGGGAAAGGGACACATGGCATTAAGCAGGGGATGCAACGTTTTGTCATTTAGTGGGTGGCGGTATGTGGTTTCATATTGCACTTATTTTGGGCTTCGGCGGTTTTGGGGGGAGGCCGCCCGATGCCATTCATCGGGCGTCACATAGTAGCGGGGTGAATAGTGGAGCCACCCATATTGGGTAGGTAAAGGTCGGCCTTCGAAGGTCGCCTGATATGATCATTGACTATTGGATCAAAAGGGACCAAATCGTACAGTGATCAAGGCGGGGATTTGATATGACGTTTAATGGAGGGGCTCGACGAGGTTTTAATGTGGTGGGATTTAATTAATGAAGGATTATGGAGGTTTAATGACATCGGGAGTGATTTCATTAGCAGGGTCGATTATTAATTAACTGCAGATCGGTTAATTAATCTCTTTTATTCGGCGGTGGGTCTTGGTTATTAATTATTTGTTGATCGACTTAATTAAGCCATCAATTATTTATTAATAAAGTTTATGTTTCAAACTTTCGGGGATGGGATATTAAAGTTAAAGGGGTTTAATAAAATATATAGGAAAGGGGTATTTTCGGGATTTAATACATAAAGTTAAAGTTAATATTAAACGGAGGTGGAATATAACTTAGCACTAAGTTCAATGTACATTTATAATTAATTGGCTTTGGATAAACACATTATAACTTAGGCTTAGTGTTATTTTTGTGCATTTTTCATTAAGAAGGGTATCTATGGGGGTGATTACTTTTCCTTAGGTAAATGATGTTTTAACCTTAGGGAAAAGGGGTTCTTTAGGAAAAATGAGTGAATTATGGAGGGGTTGAATTCTTGTGAGAGGAATTTTAGTACTTAGGACCTATAAGTTATTGGGACGAGCATCCAATCCCTCTAGAATTCAGAGAAATGCTCTGAGGCCTTTTAACTTAAGGTTTTAGGTACTTTAAGACTTACCTTGGAAATTAGTTAAGTGAAAAATGTAATGAATGAGGGAGGTTAATCAATTAATTTTTTGTACTTTGGTAAATTCTTAATTTTCATCCATTCTTTAGAAATTTGACGATGAAGGTAAATGATATGATCTTGTCTAATCAATCATCCCAATTCTACAATAATTCAACTACTTACCCATCTACTCATGCTACCATTTTTTCTACTCTTTATTATGGTGCACTTAAGCTAGCAAACCATTTATAAAAACTTTTCTTTTATTTTACAATAGAAATCTATATAATTCTATCCTTGTTACAACCAAGGGATCAGATTAGATAGTTGAGCTCCTTTTATTAACTCCACCTATCTACTTACCTGCCAAGATTACATTGTTTGGTCAGATTTTATTTCTCTATCTATAAGCATGAAATTGAAAACATGAAATAGCCAAGTTTAAACATTTTGACTATCCATGTATTGTGGCAAAAGTAACAAGTTGCACACAATCTTAAATGGTAGTGGCATTTTGACTTACACACTTTCATGGTCTTTTTTCTTTCTTGGGGTTCATTTGTCATATTTTTTGACCTTTTTCATTCTTTTCATCCTTTGATTTTTCTTTTAGGACATATCCTCTTTACATTTTTTATTTTTTATTTTACTTTTTGAATATGAAAAATATTTTCCAAAAGCAAAGGTATGTACATATTACAGATTTGACCTCAGCCATTCAAAAATTATGACTCCTATTGGTATAGGAACATAACAGATGGAGTGGGGGGATGAGCCAAAAAATGAAGAAACTGAGCCCATGCTAAGAACACCCAAGGTCACCTCTCAGTCTCCACTACCTCCAATGTTAAAACTAGTCCTAAGCAAGAAGGGCGAGTCTTAGGTCCCCATAATAATAGTGATTCCCCCATTACTATTGTTATTGTAGCCCTTATTGTTATTGGTGTTCCCCTATTGTCCCCATATTGTTATTATTGTGCCCCATTGAATCCCATTATTGTTATTGGTGTGCCCTTATGTTATTGTTGTTATGTCGGCTTTTATTATATTGTGGCCCCTTGGACTCCTATATATAGAAAGGAGGTTTTATCATTTTTATCATCCAAGAATTGTTCATTTGTGTAATGTAAAGGAGGTTTCTTGTTGAAATATGGCAACAAGAATATTCCAATTTAATTTGTCCTTGAATTAAACTGTTAATTAAAATCCAATTTAGTCTTAACAGCTACTTGGAAATAATTTATTAATTTATTTTAAATTAATTATTTGGAGAAATTCAAGTTAGAAGTCTTTCTGAAGTCATGCAAGAGTTATCCATTAAATTAAGGAGATAAGATTGAGTTATATTTGAGTTGTAATTAGTTAACTTAGTTTATTGAGTTAAGTCCAGTTAAATTAGTTCCAAACTGTTTGAGGAACTAATACTGAGTTAGTAGTCAGTTGATGCATTAATGCACTCAACTAGTGCTACTCCAGTTAACTAAAGATTTTCTAATCAGAAACTCATGCATGTCTATTATGAGAAATACCAATTTGAGATTAATGTTCAAGGACAATGTACTATTAGTTGCATGTCTTTTCTCATGGAGAAAATTCATGCATGCAGTCAAGGATTCATCCTTGAGGATTGTGTAGTTTTGAAGGATTGTTTTTCCACTTGGTAATAGGCTAATCATCCACAAGGAATAGTGCAAGGAAATAGGAGCTTGGAGGGTAGAGAGGAAGTCTTGAGAGAAGCCAAGATTACCTGTGAGCATCTGTGAGGATTGTACTAAGAGCTGGGTAACTTTGAGAGATAAGGTTGTGTATAATTCCTATGTATTTCCACCATGTATGATAATATAATAGTGTGGGGTTTTTAGCTGAGCCTTTCCAAAAAGTATTTTCATGTGTATTATGCCATTTATTCTTCTTATTCTGGTTATATTGTTCAACTCAATCTTTAAGCTTCTGCAAATTGATAGTAGAAGTAGATTATAATATTCTGCTTTGATTTATATTTCATTATTAGGTTAACCTATCATAGATTTTCTACATGGTATCAGAGTTGTGAACAGTTTACTGAGAAGATAATTTGAAGTTTGAAGTTCGGGGTTTGAGGTGAAAATAGAATTCATATCATACTTCAAGTTTGGCCAATGGCATTCTATGGTTGAGACTCAAGTATTCCTTGGAAGGTAGCTCGAATTACATAGCATGGAAAGATAGAATGGAGGTTTTATTAGAAGACAATGGCTTGAAGGAATTCATTGATTAAGAAATCCTTAAGCCAACTTCAACTAATGCACAAGAGTTGGCTGAGTGGAAGAAGTTTGTGGCAAAGGAAAAATAGATCATGTATGAGGGAGTTTGAGACCATATTGTCTCAAGTATCCATAGGAAGGATACCCCATTTTCAATGTGGAAGATATTGAAGGACCTCTACTAGAATAGTAGCGACCAGAGGAAATTGGCGCTCAAGGATAAGCTTCGAAGAATCAAGATGGAGAAGGGCGATGCTATTTCCACATATTTGAAAAAGATCACCACCTACATAGATGAGCTTGGCAATGTGGAAATAACTACTGCCAATCATGATATGGTGAGCCTCACTCACCTTTGCCTTCCAAAGAGATGGAATAGCTACCAGGACTCTGTGAATGGAAGGGAGAAACTGTTGGATTGGGAATGACTGCAGTCGGATCTTATGCAGGAGGAGCACACGAGATGGTTCTTCATCCAAGAATGATGATGAATAGAATAAGGCCTTAGTAAGTAATGCAAGGAAATGGAAGGGAATGCTTCCCATTTCAAATCGAATTCTTCTCATGGAGGGAAGAAGGGCGACATGTCTAAATTTAGATGGTTTAATTGTGACAATATGGGACATTATGCGACTAATTTCCCATCAAAGAAGTCCAAGAAGGGATCCTCGGAAGGATCAGAAGGTGAGCCATTAGCCTCTCAGTTCGAAATGGACTTTACCCTCATCGCATGCATGGTGTCATCGATGATGGGTTGTGTTTGGTATCTTGATAGCAGAGCCTCATTCCACATGACTAGTGATAAAAATTTATTGAGTGCCTTGGAGGAGAAAGACCTCAAGATGTGCATAGAGATGGGTGATGAGAGAAGGTATAGTGTTTCAGGAGTGGGCACGATTGCTTTTCAGATGGAGCACGAAGCTCCTCTCACCTTGATAGATGTGATTTATGTGCATGGACTGAAGAAGAACTTGATATCGGTCACGATGTTGGAGGAAAAAGGCTACGATGTTGTCTTCAGTAAAGGAAATAAATTCCTAAGACACATAGCCATTGGTCAGACCAAGAGGATATGGATTCGGGCGAAAAATCTCTATAAACTAGAGG
>APFE031730157.1:102208-219323 GCA_000404065.3 Pinus taeda | reverse complement strand
TATATATAGTTCGACTTTTTGATGCTTGATTTTATTGTGATGAATGAATGATGTGCCAGTCTAATGCTTGATTAGCGATAGAATCAGCTAACCAATTATGAGATCTTGGAATGTGAAAATAGTTAATGTAAGTAAATGATCTTTGCAACAAACTCACCCTTAAATACTGGCGATATAAACATGGATCCCTTACCCGATAATTGTAATTCAATTGTGACACTATCAATTGTGAATCAAGATAGACTAGCAATGAATTGATTTCATAAGAAATTGCTTCAGATCGTAAATTAATGACGGCAGTGTACTAAGCCATATTGTTTGAAGTGGGACCAATGCATACTCCCCTTGACACCACCAATTGACTAGTTGGATAGTAGATTACCCAAGCTACGGAAGCGAGGTTCTGAGTGTGCTGACAAGCACCATCAGTGAATCCAAAATAGACTAAGTCATCTCAACACCTACCACAGTAGACCAAAAGTGACGATATCAAAAAAATCCCGATAAGATATGTATAAAGATATAAAATGTACAAAGAAGTCATTATGCAACTGCTAAGAAAAGCACTTCTTAAGGTAGAGCCAATTAGGGGGCTCTGCCAACTTGCTCGTAGGGATGTTTATAGGTATAGTTATAAAACCAATCAATATACTTCCTTCGGAAAATAAATGTGTTGGAGCCAAAGGAACCGTACAAACATCGCTAGTCAGATTGGAGGACCTAGATTCAACTTCATGCAAAGGAGGACAAAAAGCTGAACAATGATGTAAATCTTCCAATGGTCGATCTACAGTTGCCATTGCTTCGAATATCACTTCGTCAGATGGAAAAATAATATCTAAGCAATCCAACACCGAAGTGGAATCAAGGGTCCGAATATGAGCCACATCACCATATAACTCTTTCTTCGAAGAAGGAGCGGGATGGTTGTCTATAGAGTTATTGATAATTTCATATCCAAGCTCTACTACAGACATAAGAGATTATATTCCATCCACCTTCCCTTCATCTAATGTGGCTGCAGATAAAGGAAAGGTCCCATGATATGAAAAATAGTGAGCTTGAACAAACTCTTTCCGTAAAGTGTCCCCGGAGGATGAAATTGTATCTATTCTAGCTATAGAAGGGGGAAGATCAAAAGTACCCGTCAATGAAGAGTACATCACGACTCCTAGATTCTCAGTAGGTGGATGGGGGTTATCCACTAAGGGAATGGTAGAGTCTGAAGTTTCTCGAGGATCAACTAGAGAATAATCTAATTGAAGAACCTTAACAATTTTCCCTTCACGAGGAGAGCAAATGACATGAAACAGAGTTGAAACAACAACATCCATTTCGTATACCCAATTCCTTCCTAAGAGGAGATTGTAATCTAGGTTAGCATCAATTACTTCTACTTCAATATTAATGACCTTTCCTCCAACACATATAGGAAAGGTCAAGATAATCTCGTATGGCCTATGAGAATGACCATAAAATGCTTTCAAGAGGGTAGGTGAAAGAACAACCGAAGGAAATCCAATGGCCTTCCAACATGACATAGACTTGACAAACATGGAAGCTCCCTCATCTATAACTATCCAAAAAATATTAGTTTTACGGTAAGTAGACTTTATCTGGAAAGCCATACGATGAGGAAGCCTCTTTTTGACATTATGCATATCAAAAGTGAGAGCTAAAGAATTATTTCGATCCACTGCCCCCATTGTTGACAGCAAGGCACTTCTTTGAGCGGGACATGACTGGAGCATCTCTAAAGCGGACATAACAAATGGACTCTATGCTACATCCTCAACAATGGAGTAATTTTGGGCTGCCCTAATATTAGGGTTGATAGTCGCGTGTTTAGCAAAACCTTTTGGTATTCGTGGTATAGTCTCGATAGAGGGTCGTACAATATGAAGTGGGTTGGTAGTTTCGGGAACTGATTTATCCTTTGAAGTTTCGCCTTCACCATAATCATGTGACCTTGTGGCCACATTAGCATGGGAACCCATCATGAAAACATTTGATGATTTATCCCCTTCCTGGTTTCCCCTGTAGAGGTACCAGGATTTGAATTGGCGCCAGCAAGCATCTGCTACCCTTGGGGAAAAGGGTTGGTTAACATAGCTTGAGAGCTAGAAGTCCTTCGCTGCCCTAACAAGCACTGAGCATATTGAATCTTTAGGAAGAGATGAGTTAAACGGTCTCCACTACATAGCTTGCATGGAAACTTGACTTTCTTTCTAGACTCATTTCCACCACCATCAGCATTATTTGCATCAGTCTTCTCATCTTGACTATTTTTCTTACCTCATCCTTTATTTTTCCCATTGGAATTTTAATTGCCTTTGGGGTTGGAAGATTGGACGGCATTAACCGAAGAGGGTTGAGAAGATGAAGGGTTAGACGATGTGACCTGGTTGTTAGAGGCAGTTTGTAAAGACAACTACTGCAATTGACTCAACAGGTTCACCGCATTTCTGTCTACGGATCCAACAATACCATTCGCATGGGGACCTGGCTTCGACTTGGCTATATCAACCTTAGTCCCAGGAGCATCTGGAAAGATTTTTGTAGAATCCCAGACTAAGAGTAAATCAATTCTAACTGCTAGGCCATAAAAATAGCTTGCTCGTCAGAATAGACTCCAAAAAGGGAGACATCCTTAGAGATTTCAGGTTGTAAAGATTTCAAAAACCATTCGAGATGGTATTCCAGAGGAATTTCAGCTTTAATGAGCCTATTTCTCCATCTCCATTCCAGAATATGATCGAAAATGTGAGTTGCCATGTTCTAACGAAAATTAGCCAGAAGTTCAGTTCCGACATCATAACGGACGTGCAACTGGAAATGATTTAGGAAAATATTAGCCAAATTGGTGAAAGATGTAAAGTTGCCCCTTGGCAACTCTATATACCACTTGGCCGCATTGCTAATCAAGGTGTGTTGAAAAAGTCTCAACTTAACCGAGTCATTGATAAGGGAGTTTGATGAGCACCACAAATGGAATGTGGTTACATGGTCACCTGGGTCTTCACCACCCTTCCCCTCGAACTTAGGAATGTACTAAGGGAGTTTGGTTGGGAGCAAAGGCCAGTTTGGATTGTATTTGATTGGATCATTTGTTAATTTCATGAGACCTGGCAAGTTCAATGTTTCTAGAAAAGGAAGCTTAGGAGGACCTTAGGGATTCCACCCATACTGGCGGAGCTCCCAAAGTTCTGAAAAGATTGGCCAGTATTTTGGAAGGCACCAGGGTGCCTGAAGTAACCAGCATAACCAACTAAACCAAAAGGTGAACCTTGTGATCCATCAAAACTCAGAGTTTGACCAACTCCAGCCGAAAAACCTCCATAACCGATGAAGTTCCCTCATAAAGGATTATAAGGAGTCGATAACCCCTTATAAGGATTACAAGCAGAAGCTAAGGGAGGAATACTTTGAAACACTAAAAGTGAATATCAAGACAACCAAAAATGCACTTTCACTCTCAAAAAGGAAACTAAATCAAAACAAGGCCAAACAAAGTAGAAACCAAGTTTTCAAGAATTTTTCTTCAAAAGTAAAAACAAAAATGACTTTTCAAAAGTTCTCCAACCAAGATTGAAACTTTATGATTGAAGAATAGGAAACACAATGCTTTGCAATTTTACAACACAAAACAGTGAAAACTCAACAAAAAGTATGTTTCAAGATGCTCTTAACAGTAAAAAAACAGCCCAAAAAACTTGATCACAACGATCAAAAGATCAAGAAAGATAACTCTCAAAATTGTCAAACAACAACTTTCAAAAAGGAAGAAAAGTAAATGGCCACAAAGATGTAGTTTTGACATGCAAACCAAAAGATCACCAAAACAAGATTTGCCACAAAGATTGGGACCAATATTTCTACCCTGGAAGACCAGAATAGGCAAGAATCCCAGAAAGAAATCTTCTGTGCTTAAACAAAAGTGACGATGCTTGCAACAAAACAAAACAAGACCAACACTTTCCACAACTAGAGAGAGTTCCAAATCATGAACCTGCTGTAAAAATAAAGGTTGACACAGAAAAGTAACTGTTCAAGACAGACTCAAACTAGCAGACAGATCTTCAGAAACAAAAATATTTGAAAAATCTTGAAAATTTTAGGGTATACGTGACTGTGTTAATGCACATTTGCGTGTATACACTACTCTCCCCAAGGAAACCTGCATAGACGTGGGTTCACTTGAGAAAACTTGCGTATATATGCTTCTGTAAACTGGAAAAACAATGTATATAATAGATCACAAGAAAAAACCAAAAAAAGGTTTGAAGAAACTAATGAAACTTACAGTTCAAGTTCCCACAAGAACAGACTACACAGTCACAACAATCAAATAAATAGTTGAGCCTTGATTGGCTTGAATAAACCCAAACTAAGAACAACAATATTGTTGTCCCTACTGGAGTCACCAATTCTGTTGAGGGACAAAGTCCCCTAAGGTCTTTGGTCAATAGCCTAGCATATCAGGGGATATCTATAAAGAAAAGCAAGCATTCCACACAACCATGATGCTAATGTAAACAAACTACACAAAGAGGGGTGCACCTGGGGGGTCCTTCATTCGGGTAGATCCAAACAGGGTCCAAACCCTCTTGGATTTCCTTTCAATCCTTCATACTGAAAAACAATCAATTCAAGAAGGCACAATAGTATATGGACCAAGCATCATAAAGAAATCAACTTCATAGCATATTGAAAGGTAGTTAGTTATACAATTGAAACAACCATTCATGTGTAAATCATGACATTGATATCATAAACATGGAGAAGATTTATATCAGGAACAAGACAATTGTTTCTTTTATTATAGATAACAAAAGTACGGAAAAGAATGATTTCACCTAAGTCTTCCTTTCACAGGCTCCAAGCGGAACCGTCCTCTGAATTCGTCCAATCTCAAGCCTTCAACAAGCTCCTTCCATAACTCACTCAAGGATATCTCAAATAATGGAAAGACATCATAACTCAAGGGAACAAAGGTTTCTTGTAATGGGGGAAGTGCTGGAAGCACAAAGATCTTCAGACCTGGTCAGGGATAATCTCAGTAGAGTGATTTTTCTCTCTCTTCCCTCCTCCTTAGGCCTTCCCATTGAAGCCTTTTTATACCTCCCAAAGTAGTTTTTTAGTTGGGAATTCATTGGGAACAGTTGGGCCATGGGCACCAATAGATAATCAACACGTAAAACCCATGATCTCCACCGGAAATTAAGGAGATTTAATTTTTTTAAAGTGTTTTAAGATATATACGCAAGTTGGGTATACAGAGACCTGCATACACATGCTTTTAGCTCAAGCCAATGTTGCGTATATGGAGTAAAACACTGTTTTTAAGTATTTGGACCAGGTCTGGAAGGAGGGGTTTCCCTAGGCCATGAGTGCATCATCATAAACATCAAGCGTGAGATTTGGAGCTATAACAGGCATCCACAATGAAGCAAAGTTATTATGTGCTTTTCATTGATGGCTTTTCTTGTAAATTTTGGATTTATTTCATGAAGAAGAAGGACCAAACATTCACAAAGTTTTGTGAGTTCAAAGGTTTGGTCAAGAATATATCTTCCTTGACTCTTTCTTGACTAAAGCTTTGAACTCACAAAACTTTGTGAAAGTTTGGTCCTTCTTCTGCATGAAATAAATCTAGCATTTATGGGAATAGTCATCAACGAAAATCACATAATACCTTTTCTTTGATGTGGATGTCATGGAGAATGGTCCACACAAATCAGTATGAACTCGCTCTAAGATAGCCTTTGCTTGACTATCTCGATCATGAAATGAAGACTTGGTGTACTTTCCCAAGGTACAACCTTTGCATGTGTTGACTTGCTCAAGTTTACCTTTGGGAAGTACTGTATATATCTACTGCATTATATTCAAAGCCCCATGATGAAAATGGCCCAATCACCTATGCCACAACTCACCAATTTCTTGAATTTGCACCAATTCTGCTTTCGTACTCAATGTTGCACAATCATCTACCTCTAGTTTATAGAGATTATTCACCTGAATCCCTATCCTCTTAGTCTGACCCATGTCAATGTGTATTAGGAATGCCTTTCTTTTACTGAAGACAACATCATAGCCTTTTTCCTCCAACATTGTGACTGATACGAAGTTATTCTTTAGTCTAGGCACATATATCACATTTGTCAAGGTGAGAGGATCTCCATTCTCCCTTTGAAAAGCAACTGTGCCACTAGTGAAACACTATAGCTTCCATCCTCACCCACCTCTATGCGCATCTTGTGGTCTTTCTCCTCCAAGGCACTAAATAAATTTGTATCACCGGTCATGTGGAATGAGGCTCCACTGTCAAGATACTAGACACTACCCATCATCAATGACACCATGCATGTGATGAGAGTAAAGTCCATTTCTAATTGAGAGGCTAATTTCTCACCTTCAGATACTTGCACGATCCCTTCTTGGACTTCTTCAATGTGCAATTAGTCACATAATGTCGCATCTTGTGACAATTAAATCATCCTACTTTAGACATGTCACCCTTCTTCCCTCCATGAGAAGAATTTGATTTGAAATGGGAAGCCTTCCCCTTCCCTTTCCTTGCCTTACCTGCTAAGGCCAAATTTTCTTCATCATCATTCTTGGATGAAAAAACATCTCATGTGTTCCTCTTTATCTCCTCCTGCATAAGATCTAACCACAGTCATTCCCAATCCAACAGTTTCTCCCTTCGAGAGTCCTGATAGCTATTCCAACTCTTTGGAAGGCCAAGGAGAGTGAGGCTCACCATATCATCATTAGCGGTAGTTATTCCCACAATGCCAAGCTCATCTCTGTAGGTGGTGAGCCTGTTCAGATATGTGGTAATAGTATTTCCCTTATCCATCTTGATTCTTCGAAGCTTATCCTTAAGCGCCAATTTCCTCTAGTCACTATTGTTCTGGTAGAGGTCCTTCAATGTATTCCACATTGGAGATGGAGTATCCTTCCCATGGAGACTCAGGAAAATATGGTCTCGAACTCCCTCAAAGACGATCTATCTCGCATTTTCCGCACACTTCTTCCACTCAACCAATTCTTGTGCATTAGTTGAAGTTGGCTTTGGAATTTCTTGATCAATGAATTCCTTCAAGCCATTCTCTTTTAATACAACCTTGATTCTATCTTTTCATGCTATGTAATTTGAGTTACCTTTCAAGCCATACTCAAGTCTCAAGCCATAGAATGCCATTGGCTAATCTTGAAGTATGATATGAATTCAATTTGCACTTGGAACCCCACACTTCAAACTTCGAATTTTCTTCTCAGTATACTGTTCACAGCTCTGATACCATGTAGATAATTTCCATAAATAAAGCTTTGATACCATGTACAAAATCTAATATAGGTAGGTTAACCCAATAATGTAGTATAAATCAAAGCAGAATACCATAACCTACTTCTACTATCAATTTTCAAAATATTAAAAATTGAGCTGAACAATATAACTAGAATAAGAAGAATCAATGCACAATACACATGAAAATACTTTGGGGAAAGCCTCAGCTAAAAACCCCACTATCTGTATTATCATACAAGGTATAAATACATAGGAATTATACAAAGCCTTAGCTCTCACAGCTAGCCAACTCTCAGTACAATCCTCACAGATGCTCACAGGCAATCTTGGCTTCTCTCCATCTTTCCTCTATGCCCTCCAAAAAATCTCCTATTTCCTTGCACTATTCCTCTGGGATGATTCTCCTCTGACCAAGTGGAAAGCTTCCTCCAACCAAGTGGAACACTTCCTCCAAAATTGTGCAATGCTAAAGGATGATCCTTGACTGCATGCATAATTTTTCTCCATGAGAAAACACATGCAAGTGATAGTACATTGTCCTTGACATTAATCTCAACTAGGTCTTTCTCAGAATAGACATGCATGAGTTTCTGATGAGGGAATCTTCAGTTAACTGGAGTAGCACTAGTTGAGTGCATTAATGCATCAACTAACTGTTAACTCTCTATTAGTTCCTCAAACAGTTTGGAACTAATTTAACTATAGTTTACTCAGTAAAATGAATTAACTAATTACAACTCAAATATAACTCAATGTTATCTTCTTAATTTAGGGATAACTCTTGCATGACTTCATAAAGACTTCTAACTTGAATTTATCCAACTAATTAATTCAAAATAAATTAATTAATTATTTCCAAGTAGCTATTAAGACTAAATTCGATTTTAATTCACAATTTAATTCGAGGACAAATTAAATTGGAATATTCTTGTCGCCATATTTCAACATTTAATCTGCTTAGGGAAATTGGGCATTGGTCAATTCCATTATCTACATAGTAAAACTAGGCATTGGTCAATTACCAAAACACCATGGGATAAACATGTTTATGGATGAAAATTATTTCACTTATATTCTCAAGCATATATCACAATTTCAAAAGATACCTAACACTACCAACCTTCCTAAGGTTTTAACTCGTCAAAATTATGGTGATATTGAAACACTTCTCTTGATGTTTTTTGAACATATAAATAAACTTTGAAAGAATCCAAAATACTATCTTACCTTAGCTAAACCAACTTTAGTCTTAGTATGCTAGAATCCTCCTCATCACCATAGATATATCATTCTTAAATAAATTTAAAATATATATTTCTGAAGCTAGAGAGTTCAACTTTGATAATAAAGAATAAGTCTAAAAGGTTTTAGATTTTTTACTTTCTTTCAGGAATCCAATGATATGAGTGTTGGTAAAATGACAATTTCCAATTTCTTTATAAGTCTATAATTGTTGGCGAAATGATAAATTTCTTATTGTTGAAATATCATCATTGAATGTTTTGTCAACACATAATTATTGGTGAAACTATAATTTCCTTTGTTTAAATAACATCATTGAATGTATAAATTGATTAGGTAACAAAAAATATTCTTGTTGTTTCTTTTTCTTTTTAAGGTTTGACACTTGGGGATTTGAATATTGAATATCATTGTTTTTATCATACTTCATATCATGGCCATCACTGATTGAGCTGCCCCCTTAGGTAAAAGCCTCATTGTTTAAATAGCATCATTGAATGTATAAATTGATTGAGAACCAAAACAATATTTAAAATGGTCAGATTACACTATCTCAACAAGTCTCACAAAAAAAAATATGTAATTATAACAATCTAATGTTACATAACTAACACAACCACATAAAAAAATGTGATCGATATAAGTCAATTGACATCATTTTCCACATGATACAATTCATTATTTTATAATCTACATGGTAATAATTTTATAATTGTAACATTTCCTTGCGGATGACAGAGGAATTGGTACAATGTGATGTTATCCCTCCATATACTTGGTTAGTATAATGAGATGTTATTCCTTCCACTCGTTTTAATCCAATAGTGAAACCAATTTAACTCATTATGATGAATCTTATAATACATAATATTATAATTAGATATATGCCATAAACAATATAGAGAAAAGAAACAGACATACTCGCAATGTAAAGACAAAATTCTCCATGACACTATGTTATTAACATAACATCCTCACGAATAGAGGTTTCTTTCTTTTGTTAGCATTTAGGATTTACAAGTTGATATATCACACATGGTGGGGAGTATGGTGAGGTTTCACAGTGTGCTAATAGGTGATGACAAATGTCATGTAGTGAAGGAAGCATGTAGACAATAAATAGATGTGAAAATGTAGAACTGTGCTCCCTTAAATTCATTGTCATTGTCCTTGGATCGACAATGTTTCCACACCATTACTTATGAAAAATAAGAGCTTGGTGTTACACATCTCATCAATTTCAGTACTATTCTTCACAACCAAGATTCATGCACACTCTTCATTCCTCACTTGTTCTTCTAGGATTTTAGTATGTCTGTCATGTATTCCCTGATGGTGTCCACATTATGATCTACTACTTGGGGTGGCGGTACAGCCAAAGGGTTCCCTTCAACCTTCAGATGCTACAACTTTTCCTGTCAACCAATATAGTCCAACAGTGCAGTAATATGATTGTAAGCTATGTTTAACTCAATAAGAGACATGAGACCACCAATTGATTTTGGGAGAGCCACAAGGCAGTTAAAATTGCAATTGAGGTCTAGATATTCCAGATTCATCAGGCTCTCAAGCTCAAGCTTGTTCCTGTGGACATCCAGAAAGTGAAGAGACATCACGTGTGAGATTGAATATTGAAGATGCATGATCTCATTCGAATGAACAAAAAGCTTCCAAAGGTTCAGTAGTTTGAAACCCAGCATCTCAGTTAGCCACCTTATTTGGTTGAAATTGACAATCAACTCTTCCAATTCTATGAATTTAAAATATTAAAATCATGGCCAACATCTAGGAGGATAAATGCGTGGCAAGGTTGTAATATAAATGAAAGAAAAAATTAAAGTTATGAAGTACATCTAAATTTTGAATAGTGACCAATGGTTTGTAATTCTATCAGGAAGCATAGTAAGGTTATTCCAGAAACATTGAAGATCTTGAGCTTCACATGATTCCCAATGGAATTCGGAAGTGATGTAAGCTGCTTTGGCTCGACATCCAGATGGACCAGATTCACTAGATTGGTGACAGATTCATGGAAGCTCTGCAATAAACAATGAAATCTTGCCAATATTTAAACAGAGATGGTAGAAGTCACTAGTTCAAGAGCTAGGATGGTAGAAGGAACTATGATGAAAATACATTGTCAAGAGCATCGATTTACACCCTCAACCACCTTAGTCCCAAACTATCCAGAAACTATTGGAACCAGAAGCTACTGGAATTACTCTTTTTTTTTATCAGGTATGGTTGTTCGTGAGATGTGTATATCTCATATGGTGGTAGACTACAATTAATTGTTTTATATTATTGTTCTTCATTCTGAATAGATAAAAAAAATTGCCTTTCCATTTGTCTGAGGAAAACAAGGTTTTTTGTTTTCATTTTTTCTCAAATGTACAAGTCATCATTCTCACTCATGGCTAGATCAAATCTAGAAACGAGTTTGAATCCCCATGCGCATTAGTCCCTGAGGTGTTTTGCAACTCTCAGGTGGTGTTGAACTCCCTAAAACTATTTTAGAAAAGTTGTTTTGATAAACATGGGTTCCGTGGGTGCACGAGGTGAAGGATCAGTAGGTGGATTCAATATGCTGAAATTCTTCAAACACAAAACTCTAGTAAAATCCAATATCACCATGGAAGCACTAAACCAAGGGCCTCCTCCTTCCTCTTCGACTGCTTATCCTCCTCCCCAATTGTAGGAATTTACAAGGTAAGTTCCTTAGATAGAACACCAAAGGGCACTGTTCACAAATAGATCACAGATCAGTACACCAGTATACTTGAAGTTGTTAAAACCATCAAAGAGGGAAACAGTCCATGGCTTGGGCCAACACGACTACTTCAAGAAATTATTAATGTAAAAGAAAGAAAAATTTCGTAAGATTCTGTCATGAATGACCTCCTACCAAGTGACCACCCATGCTCTTTAAAAGAGATCATAGGAAAACTAGGTGTTAAACCACATATCAAGTGTTAGTAATACCGAGGAGAGAATGAACTGTCAGATGACTTCATGTCTAGAACATATCGAGACTGTCAGATTGTAAGTTACAAAAAGTACATACTAATGAAACACACTTTACCTAACCATACACTAGACCAAGTTGTACTTAATTATCTCCTGTATGGAAATATCCTAACATCCCCCCTTAAGTGTTACTTGGGATAGGATTGAAGGATGTAAAAAAATGACACAATAGGAGAAGGAATGAGGCATTACATCATATCCCCCCTTAGTGACAACTTCCTAAACTCCAACCATAAATTGAGGTTTAGTAAACTTCACTTCTCTCAAAGCCTTTATAAAGATGTATTCAACTTAATCTTGGTTGAAAAATATTGCACTTCAAGAACATGGTCATGAATGAGCTTTTTGATGAAGTGCATGTGTAGTTCAATGTGTTTTCTGCACTAATGTTGGACTAGATCTTTGCATAGTTGGATGGCATTTTGATTATCAAACCAAAGTTTAGTTCGATGTTGCTACTAAAAACCAAACTCTGACAGGGTCTGAAAAATCCATAGGGCCTCCTTAGTAGCTTCAATGGCACCACAATACTCTGCTTCTGTTGAAGAAAGAGAAATGGAACTATGTTTCTTACAAGCCCATGTAATAGGTCTAGAACCAAGAGTGAACACATAACCCGCAATAGACTTCTGATCATTAAGGTCACCAGCCCAAACAGAATCACTGAAACCAACCAATAGAGGAGATCCTACTACAATGTAATGAATCCCAAATTGAACTGTACCTTCAACATAATAAAGTATTCTTTTAGCTACTTTCCAATGACTTTCATGTGGGTTTTTCATAAATCGAGCAGGAAGGCCAACAAGAATGGAAAGGTTAGGATTGGTGTGGGTCAGATACAAAATTTTTCCAACAAGTTGATGGTATAAGGTAGCATCAACTTTGGGGGAAGTATAAGTTACTAAACATTTGTCTCCAGATTGAAAGGGAGAAGGGGCTAGCTTACAATCTTCCATGTGAAATTGGCATAGAAGATCACATGCATACTTGGACTAGGAAAGGGAAATACCTTCTTTGGATTGCAAGACTTGAAGGCAAATAAAATAATGCCAGTGTCCTAAGTCTGTCATTTCAAACTTCTTTTTAAGGCTCGACTTCACATAGTTTATAAGGTTGGGATCACTATCATTAAGGATAATATCATCAACATAAAGAAGAAGAATGATAAGAGACTTACCCACTTTCTTATTGTAGACAATATTGTTAGAATGACACCTAGAAAAGCCAGTATCTAAAAGAAAGCTATCCATTTTGGCATACCAATCCCAAGGGGCTTACTTGAAACCATGAAGGAATTTCTTAAGCCAACATACAAGGTTGGAGTCTGTTTGTATAAATCTAGGAGATTTTTCCATATAGATTTCTTCATGCAAATATCCATGCAAAAAAGGTGGATTTAACATCCATATGATGGACTTCCCATTTGAAAGAGGTAGCAAGGGAAAGAAAAAGGTGGAGAGAATTCATTTTTGAAACAGGGGAGAAGTTTCTAAGGGCTATGTTAGCCTACCCATTTATTATGTCCTTCAGTACCTCCGCAAAGGTGTATGATTGACCTTCATACATCCTTAACCTGTGATCAACGTATTTTCGCACTGTTATGAAAACGTCTTGTATAGGTTCCCAAGTTATATTAAGAGTTTTCTTTATCTTACTAAACAATCACAGTTAGCACCGCGTAAACTAATACTCTTACTTGCATTCAATTAACCAACATAATCACATATATTAGTGCATCACATAAACATTGTGAATTAAACCCAAAACACAATATAACCAGATGCAGTAACGGGAAATAAATACACAAAATTCGCAGAATACTTCTCTTTATTGATATCTTCAGTTTAATATAGAATTTATCTGCCCTGCGTACAAAGTCATAGGTGTCTGTGCACTTAGCTATGTAATTCCACCCTAGGCCTCTTCACACTCATCTATAGAGCCTCTACCTATGATAAGACCCAAAACACTTAGGCTTCGCTACCAAGACTCCAAAAACTTGTCTCCTGACTTCTTAACTAACTAGAGCTTACTTACTTAGCTCCTTTTTATACAATCCTATGGTCCACAAACCATGGGTGGATCTTTATAGCTCACTTTACACTTTACAAAATAAGGATGGACAACCCTTTATGACTCTTGACACCTTCGTGCTTCACGACGACAAAATGCTAAGACTTTACAACTTTGTTACAAGATTTGCCTCAAAACATGGGCTTTTAGCCCCAAAACTGTCCTTGGGGGAACCCATTCCCAACAAGCACCCAACAAAAACATGGTGACTCACGCTCAAGTCACTCTGCGGGTGTGGAGATCTTGGCGTGAAGACCTTCTGGATCAACCTATATGACTACAACCTTCACAGTGCACTATGGAGCTGCCTGCATCACTTCTTCAACCAACTGCGTTGTCACTGGTCCTAAACTTTCAGCCTAAAGCTTATGCTGAGTTGCATACAGATTAGAAAGCTTGCCTTAAATAGAGGCTGTAACCGAATAATCCCCATCCAACCTGGTCTTCAAGCATGCCTTCAACACTGTCTCCTTGTGCTACACTACATCTATCTATTCTTTCAATTTCCTGGCCTCCTGTAGCTGCGCCAGTATCTGCATGAGAGCAAAGGTTTTCACTGCACCTTTTACTTCATCATAGCATTGATACAGTTCTTGCACTTCTATTTCTAGCCGTTGAACATTAGGGTCCTCCTGCAGACTTGTCACATCCTCGAACGACTATTCAAAAACTTGTGTGACGTTTGCTACTGCACTATCTATTGTTGTTATCACCTCTATGATAGTGGTTGCATGTTCCTCCTTTACTTTTGGCAGAATTGGAGGCTAGGCCTTCAACTATAAATTTGCAATCTTTAGGTTCAACTCTAGCTGAACCTTGGCCAACTATGTCCAAGTGTCACACCCCCTTGTAGCAAGCTTACAAATGCGCACCTCAACTACTTCTTCCTTAGGAATGGCTAACTCCAGGACCATTCAGCATGCCTCCTCCATGACTTGAAGGATACGCTTGTTTCAGTTGGTCTCTCTATATGGCCATCTATTCATTATTAATGTTCTTCTCACTGATCAACTGTAACGCATGGTCTTCGTAGGCCTTCAGCTCTTTGATCACTCCATCCTGCAGTAGGTGGAGCGCCTTACTAGGCAGCGCTGCCATGTTCAACCCTACTCCTATGAGGGTGCCGACAGTGAGCCTGTCAGCTTTATTCTCTATCACCAATGCTCCATTTGGTAGCACTATCACTTGGGAGACCGTCACTCGCAGCATCTTAACATCTTTTGAAGTATCGATAGTGAGGATGGTGGACATCGTTCTAGCCTATGATACGTGGGTTTGTAGCTCCTACTGACCTATCTCAAGGGCCCCTAATAGAGCTGTTGCTACTACTCGAACTTTTGTAGTGCCTCCGCAATGACATCCTCCACTGTGTCTTCAATGTCATGCAAATCTCCCTCTGTGAGGGTGATTCTGTACAACGACACCTTACTGGCCTTGGATTTCTTCCTCAACCTCCATTTCTCTTATTTCCTTGGACACTTGATATGGTTCAATGTCATCTATGGGGCTACGCCATGCTACTTTGTTTGCTCATTTGTTTCTTCCTTTGTGTCAGGTGAAGGCAACCTTTAGCCTTTGTCAGAGCCACACTCTATTCCACCTGTCTGTTGGGCAGCATCACACACTGCCTAGGCCTTTTTAGCGGCCTCCTTCTTCCTCTTCTTGGCCAACTGTGCCATCTTGAGCTTGGTGTCCTTCTCCCTCTTCTCTGCCAACTATGCCATGTTGAGCTTGGCCTCCTCCTTTTGGTGTTGCGCGGTGGACTTTCTCAACCCCACCGCCACGTTTAAGGTAGTGTGCCGCTCTAGAAGCTAGTGATCAAGTACTGCATCAATCACGTCATCTCTTCCCAAGTAAGGCAAGTCATACCATGTCTGTGCAGGGTCCTTCTATGCCCTGATTGATACGTAGTGAAAGTCTGCCTTGAACTCTTCATACCCCTGCAGTTTGTCAAACATAGTAGGCGATAATTGTAGTTTATGATTGATAGCCATGCAGATGTTCATCTCCATCAAGATCTAGAAAATCTTACTCTCTTTGATGCTTCTGGTAGGTCTGGCACGAATGAGGGGTATTGACTCTCTTTTGGTAGCTCCTAGGCTACTAGAACAATAGACAACAAGAGCTATGCATAGTGGAAGGTCTTGCTGAGCTCCTGTGCATCGTGGTAGTTTACAAGAAACTAACTGCAAAGGTAAGGTGACCAAATGAACTAGAATCCTTCTGTGTATTAAGCAGCTAGCATGATGATTAGTGCCGACACTTCATCTGTGCGACACTTTCTCATAACCTTTCCTACCAGAATCTGTGTGGCCACCTTTACCATAGGGTCGTAGATACTGGAGATGGCATAGCCTCATGGCTTCTTCACGAGCTTGAATTTCTCCTTCATGGCCTCCACGAGGGCCTCTTCGCCACCTTTTCTGCCAAACATCATGGCCAAGCTTTCTCCTGTGTAGGGTAGCGGTGTGATCTTATGGATCAATCTATCGGTGATGGGTATCAGCTCCTCCAGCCACAAACACCCATTGTGCACCAAGCATAGCAGTTGTTTAATGACCAGTACTATAATGGGGGTGCGATTTTAGTGAGGTACCCATAGAAGGTTAAGAAAAATTGCCTTGTCTACTCCCCTGAGCCACTTCTGTAGTTCCAATGTATTCATCCTGGTGGTTGTGTCAATAATGTGGTGCATTAGCTACTCTGTCGCTAGGTGTGGGAACTTCTCACTGGGCAGCTAAGTCCCAATCTTCTAGTTTTAATAGAGGAACCCACCCCAAGCACGGTCCTTCAAAGGCAAAATCATCTGGCAGCAAAGGGGTTTGTAAGGGGACCTTACTCTCTTTAATGTCCTTTGGCACCTTGGTCTTGCCCTTGTGTAGAGGGACATACTCGGAAAACTTAGTGATAGGGTAAGCACCCTGGACTTCAACTTCCTCCACTTCTACACCCATGTCCTCATCACCCATTGGGACGTCCTAAATTTCTTCCTCATCTAGCTCTAGGTTAATGGCTTTGCCCTTTTCCTATGTGGTGGGCTTGTCCTTCGGTGGGTTCCTTCTCAGTGATGCACACACCGATATTGCAACCTACTTGCCCTTCTTATACTTTGCACTCTCCTTGGTTGGGGTTCACTTCGGTCTGTGCGTCTGTGGTGATTTTGGGACTTCAGCTAACACCTCTACAACCTCTAGAGCATCTCCCTCTGCCTCCCTAACAACTTTCAGCACATCCCCCTCAGTTGTCACTACTTTAACATCCATAGCTTCTGAAGTCATCAACATGATGCTCTGCAATAACTCCTATGTCTCCTTTGGCAACATCTCAAGTACTGAATTGGCTAGCAAAGCTTCATATTTTCCACAAAACATGTGTGCCTGAGAGCTCAACAACTCAATTCTCAAAATGCCCAGTGTTTTTTGTTGGGCCTCCACCTGTAATTCATAAGGCATTTTGAACTCAAATCCGACCACTCCCGCCACAGTCGGTTCATTAATACTGCATTGGCAACAAATTTCATAGGATCTTACACTTAAAGTTTCTCTTAAATACCAGCCACCTACTCCATTTGGCTACATTCCTACAGTAAAATTGTGAGCAATGACTTTAACAATCACTTTCCGGTTGACCTGCGCTATTTCTCCCTGGGTAGCATATCTCCCTTCCTGTTGTCATGAACCCTGTGACATTTCCTCGGTCTACACAATCATCCAACCACGCAATTCACCAACCCAGGTAGTGTAGTTTATAGTCCCCCTCCTCCTTTCAGCTACCTAGAGTGCTAAAACTATGCTACCCTCATAGAGTCACCTGGTCAGATTACCATTGTATGGCTTCAATCGACTTCCATTCACCTTTCCTGGGAAGGGAACTTCATTCAATTTAACCAGCTAAATTACTCCATTTTTGGTAATCTCCTTAATGACATAGGGACCTAGCTAGTGTATTCTGATTTTTCCTACAAATTTATCAAAATTATTGTCATAGAACAAAATGAGATCATTTACCTTAAAGGTGTGTAGCTTAATGTGCCGATCATGGCATGCTTTTCGCAATGCTTTTGGACCTGTTGGTGAAATCCAGCTAGAAATCTCTCTTCCTCAAGCCAGCTAGCTATGCATAGACTAGGCACAATGTATTCCATGGGAATCATTGCTTTGACACCATATAAAATCTTGATGGGTGTCTGTCCAATCAACTTTTTGCATGTCATCTGATAGGCCCATAGTACTGCGGGTATGCGCAGGTCCCAATCACTTCGTTGAGCATTGCAAACCTTGGTCAGTACATTTTCCAGCACATTATTCAATGCTTCCACCATCCCATTAGATTGTGGGTGATAAAGTGTGATTTTCTAGTGATATCCCTGAAATTTCTCCATCAGCACAGCGATCATCGCATTCAAAAAGTGTGTATGATGATCACACATCAAAATATTTGGACACCCAAATTGCGTCAGTACATGCTCAAAGAGGAAATTTGCGGCGGTCGTGCCTATGTAGTCCTTCACAGATTGTACCTCCACCCATCAAGTCAAATACTCAGTTGTGGTGACAATGTACCGCACCCCTATCTTCTTCCCTTGGGGCTCAATGGGTCCCAAAACATCTATTGCCCATTTCTCAAAAGGTTGTAACGTCATCTGTGGGTTCAAAGGTAGCTCATCCCTCTGCGATGGCCTGCCAGTCCTTTGACACACATCACATGCCTTGTAGTAAGCTTTTGAGTCTTGATGGAGGGTGGGCGACAACAACCCCACACGTAGAATCTTCTGCATGGTTTCTCTTCCTGCATTATGGCCTCCCACAATGCCCACATCAACATCTGCAAGGATACTATTCCTTTCAAACTTCAGTACATATCATCGTAATACTTCATCACACCCCATTTTTGTATAGATGCCCGGAAGTGACAGAAAAGTCTACCACATGCACCACCAACTCCTTTTTCTACTGGACGGTGTAACCTTCCAGGGCGGTTCCTGTCATTATGAAGTGTATGATGTCTTCAAAGTGACCATCCATGAGGTGCACTACAAATAGCTATGTGTCAGGAAATTCCTCCTCCAAATTAGTTGGCTCTTCCCCTATTTCGATGCACGATAGATGGTATGGTCCCATGTTCAGTCATCCAGGCTTCACAATAACCTCAAAGTCATATTCCTGGAACAATAACAACCACTGATAGATTCCCCCTCCCTAACATAGGTTTATTTACCAGGTATTTCAATGTAGAATGATCAATATACATCTTAAAATGTCTACCCAACAAATAGTGTCTAAACTTATGGAGTGTACATACCATGGCTAACCCTTCACGCTTGGTGGTGGAAAACTTCTTCTCAACCTTGGATAACCTCCTGCTTGTGAATGCTATAGGATGGTCCAATTCTCCTCTGCCAACCTCTGTCAAAACTGCTCCCAGTGCTATACATGACGCGACTACATGTATATGAAACTCCTTCTTCCAAACCGGGAAGACTAAAATCGGCGTGGTGACCATTTTTCCTTTCAGTACATCCAAGCTCTTTTGATAGTCCTCATTCCAATAGAACATGACATCCTTTTTCAACAACTACTCCATAGGCACAGTGACCTAGGCATAGCCCTTGATAAACTTCATGTAATACCCAATATGTCCTAGGTTGCGTGCAATTTTTCACACTACTCAGGGCCTCCAAGTTAAGTATCACTGCGATCTTCGCGGGAGCTACCATCAGTCCCTATCTACAAACTGCATGACCCAGTAGAGTCACAAAAGGAACACAAAATATGCATTTCTTCAAATTGAGAACAATCTAGTACCTTCAACAAGTATCTAGCATCAGGTGCAAACTTTCCACATTGCATTTCACCAGCCCAAACATAGTCTAGACATCAAATTACACCTCTAGAAACATATGAATGAATTCTTTGAATGTAGCAATGACTACATCTGAAAAGCTCGCAGGGGTATTCTTCAATCTGAAAGGCATTATAGTGTACTAAAAACATCCCCATTTAGTCATGAAGGTCTTCTTGCCTTTATCCTCAAGCACGATGTTGATCTGATGGTACCCAGAGAACTCGTTAGTGAAGGAGTATGCTTCCTAGCCACCTACATTATCCAATACCTCATCAGCAAACAAAGTTGGGAAAGGATCATTTACACAAGCATCATTAAACTTCCTGAGATCTACGCATATCCTTATTTCATCCTTCTACTTCATTTTCTGTACCGCCATTGGGCTTACCTAATCATATTCTTTTATGGTCTCAATGATGCTTGCTGGGAGCAACTTATCCATCTCTAAGCAGACCTTCTCCTTATTCTTTGGATTGAGACGGTAAGGTCTTTGGTTAACCAGCTTCATGTCGGTTTTTAACGTGATCTTCATAACATCCAGGTCTCCTATTATCCCCCTTAGCTCTGTAAACTTGGTAGGAAACAAATCTTGGTATTCATGGAGCAATTTGGTGACCTTATCTACCGTCGCATCATCCCAATAATCTTCAATCTTTGAAAATTTGGGCTCTGCCTCCATACCAATATTTACTTGTTTCGTTTTCAGTGGCACGGTTATATCAAGATTCCGCATATGTGGTCCCTGGACCTCGCGGTGACCCTTGGTTTCATGGATATTAATATTTCGTGGATCCTCATCTTCTTCTTCAGTAATCACATTATAGCATTTCAGTGTGTGGCTCAGCTAAGTAGTCCAATCGGGTTGAATAAGATATAAAGGATCCTGTGGTATCCTAAATATTACTTCTTTAACTTCTTGTAGTGCTTTGTAAATATAGTCAAACCTATCTTCGAAACTGAACTTCATTATGAATCCTTTGAGCATAATATCCCATTCACCTATATCGTGGTGGTGCTTTGTTTCCAACTACTACTTCATCGATATGACATCCAAGGTGTGACAAAACAAGTGCACCCATTTAAGTTGGGGCTTTGCCCATTTGGATAAGTGTGTGCATGGATCATCCTTCCCGCCACATTTTTTTTTCATTCATACCCTCAGCTTCCCAAAGCATGCTCTCATAAACCTCCTGTTAGTGTCAGTATTTTCATCCTGCCATCAGTGATCAAAAAACTTCTTTTCATATCATTTTAAGTGTCTGATTTAGAATTTTTTTATTATTCCACTAGGTCATGCAAAAAATTAGTCACTAATCATAGTCCTAGTCCTAAAACATCACTCTTCCCTAAATGTGATTACTTTCTAGAATATTTTCATATCTTGTTGATTGTACATCATCCATAAAGTTATTTTTATCATGCCATTTGTATGAGTCATGAGGTCATTATGTCATCTTGAAATTCAGTCCTTCAAGGTCTCATTAGGTCTTTAGGGTTTTTCAAGGTCTCATTAGGTCTTTAGGGAATTTTCAAGGTTTCATTAGGTCATTAGGGTTTCCAAGGTTCCATTCCATTTCATAAGACCAACAAGTAAAGGGTGATCAAATAACATCCCTTCACCATGTGAAGATGATTTGTAAATAGAAATGCTTATTTCGTTATGTAATTTTATGTCTTTCAAATGTAATAATTTCACCATCCCAAGCTGTTAACTCAATGTTCCAAAGATGCTAGACCATCAAAAGATCAATTTTTCAAAGGAAATAGTCAAGTGAAAGGGTAAAGTTTCAAAGGGTTAAGTGCATGCCAAAAGGAGTTGTTTTTTCCCAATGGTTTCCAAATCATCATTTTCCACAAGCACTAAACACTAATTTTGCTCACCCATTGAGCTAGGGTTGGCTATGGAATCAAAGACATCTAAGTATATGAGGCATAAGGGAGGTCACTTTAGTGAGTATGAGGCCATTCCATCTCATACACATCATGTCTTGATCATTTTTCAATAAGTCATTCCAAGGGACAAATCATTTGCCACACATAGGGTTGGTTTCTCTTCAAACTATGTTTTAGACCAAACAGGGAAGAATTTGGAAAATGTGAGTGAGGCTTTTTTCCATAATAGTCCAAGGAAGAAAAAAGTCCTTCACGTTTTACACAGGTGTCATGGTTTTAGAGAAATGTCAAAAATACAGTTGCCTCAAGAGAGTTGATGCACTTCCAGAGTGAGCTTAGGAAAATCAATATTTCTCCTATCTAGAGTGATCGACTAACTTCCTTGATGTATAAAATGATAACTAGACACAAAGATCTTTCCAATGAGCTATCTTGAGCTCAATTTGGAGTTGAGAAAGACCTTCAAAAGTTGACTGTAACATCACTCTGCATTTTGGCAGCCTCATTTTGCACAATTTGACCAGTCTTGGAAAATTATGCTTTTGAAAGGGAAAATGAACTCCAAGCTGAAACATTCAAGATGTTCTGGAAGGTAGAATCGAAAATATTGTCAACGAGCTAACCCATGCCCAATTTGGACATCAGAAAGGTAGTCAAAATTGGACTTCAAGTGGCATTGTGCTTTTGGCAGTGGTGCTGCAGTTTTGGCAGGAGAGCTTAAAAACACTCAAACCCTCAAGGAAAATCTAAATTACTCTCTCCTTCCATCATTACAAGTAATTGGACATCCCTCACTTTAGTTTTGGTTTGCAAATCCAATGTTTAAGCATCATTTTCCATGTTTAATATGAAACCCTAAAAGGTCCCTAATGACGCCTAAAACCCTAAATCCTCATCGTTCATCCTATTACCTATCCCTACAGCTCTAAATTTACCTATCCCTATTCCCCTATCACCTTTTCCCATTTGTTTCCCTTTACCCCTATTTCATATCATTCCCATACCCTTTTTCCCTCTTCCCCAAGAGCAAATTCTCAAGCAAACAAGCCGACCCTCCCATTTCCTAC
The DNA here is from genome assembly GCA_000404065.3 of Pinus taeda. Lineage (NCBI taxonomy): Eukaryota > Viridiplantae > Streptophyta > Pinopsida > Pinales > Pinaceae > Pinus > Pinus taeda. The sequence goes on along the minus strand of APFE031730157.1, from coordinate 196,856 downwards.
TGCTCCATTCCTTTCCTAGTCACAAGCTCATCTTCCATCCCCTCATTCCTAAAAACACTTTCACTTATTCGCTTCATACACCTCAGCCTTGCAAACATGGACCAAGAAGACCAAGACTATGAGGAGGAGGAAAACACAAGCAATGACACCTTAGGAGATAGAGCTAGGCAACAGAGAAAACCACACCAGGGAGGAGGATAGGCTTAGGATGTTGGCCAAAGCTTCCTTGTCTCATTAGAGCACATGATGTTGGTTCTTCTCACGAATTTTGGGCAAATTTGGAGCAAATTTTGTCCTTTGAAAATTTTGGAATTTAATACATAGTAAAACTACCTATAAGGGAAGCGCCATCGGCGCTGCGCTTTTCCTAGGGGCACCCATTGAAGAAATGGTTTGCATTTTTGGATTTCGAGTGATGAGGAAATGCACTCTATCATGTTTCAAAGCTTTTTGGGTAGAACTGGTCCACCAAAAAGTCAAAAAACACCCTAGAAATGACCTTTTTGCCACTTTTTCGACACACAGAAGTCTTGGGAGAATCAAGTTTTGAGGGGTAAAATGAGCTTCAAATATAGAAATTCTATGAGTTTTGGAAATTATACTTGAATACCTTTCCAATGAGCTATCATGGGCTCAATTTGGATGTCAGGAAGGCCTCCAAAAGGGACCTGAAAGTGGCGTTGCGCTTTTGACAATTTTGCTCAGGGTTGCTATTTTTCTAGTTTTTTTACTGTAATCATGGATTCTCTCTCATGGTGGATGATTTACTATTGTAAATGATGATTTGCCTTGCAATTATGATAGATAAATAGTTATAGATGGTTTATTCATTTCTTTAGAAGTTAGTTTGAGCTCAAATGAATTGATTTTTCACTTTTAGAGGCGAATTGTTGATGATGCCTATATTCCTGTTTCTTGTTCAATATTAGTTAGATTATCTCCTAATCTTTGGGATTTGACCGCTAAGGATGGGAAGAGGTTGAACACTTTTCTATATATTCTTCCTTTTTCTCCTTTTTGAGGGTTGGACTCAGCTAGATGCTCAGACTTTGATTATACACCTTTTGTAAGTAGTTTGGCAGGAGATTAATAAGAATTGCAGCCTTTTTATGGGATTCATGTGGTATGAGTCTTAGTACAGATTCTCCTTCGGTAATCATATGTTAATGTGTTTTGTATTCTTCTTTAATCATTTCATTGCTTCTAGTTGAATGTTTTCAAGTTTGATAGGCAGAATTCATTGCATCAGTGCTTTGCCTTGGGAAACCATTCACCATTTCATGTTTTCTCTAGTCTAGGAAGGATTCATGGTTTTAGCATACCCTTCTTAGCTTCTCACTAGTGTAAAACATCTAACTCCATCAAGCTCTTTAGTGCTAAAGCCTATACCTACCTTTCCCCATTGAACATCCTGCAATTCTGACCTAGTTCCCTAGACATAAATTGTCCAGCTCCTTCTGATCCCAAAAAACCCCTTCAAAATCCAATCAAAACTTTGATGCCACTATACCTAGACTAAAATCCTTGACCTAATCCATTCATCTTGGCTAATATCCTTATGGAGAGAGCCTTCTCCTGGCCTAGTAGGGCTAGCTACTTGGCTAAACATGGTTTTTGTTTACCCTGGCTTGCCTTCCTTCAGCCTGAGGTTCAATCCAGGTTATAACACCTCCTACACTCGCGCAAATAATCAAAGCTACCCTTGTGTGTACCCCACCATCTCACAGGCATAGCATGCAGTGCCTAGTCCAAAGCCTAGAAGCGCTACTTCTCTAGTACTTCCCTCTCAAATTCATCCAAAAATACATCTACATCATTCAAGCCATCGTAAGTGGGAAAATTTCTTATCTTTGATGATACACAGTGCAGGGAATGGGTCATCATTTTACAACTCAGCGTGGTTACTTCATGCAACTAATTCTCTTAGTGCTCTAATTCTTCATCAAGTTTGAGGTGCAGGAACTCTTGTGATCCCATGTAATCTGTCCATCCACCATTGGATTTACCCAATCTTGGTTTCACATTGTTATCTTATATATGCAGTCGAAATTGTCATCTCTCTCATAATCACAGACTGCTTCAGTATAGTGCGATCCTCCAGTAGGACCTAGGGGTACTATTACATGAAGCGATTTCTTTTCAAATATCATCTTTCACTTCTTTAGGTTGATTACCCAATTCATGTTAGTAGCCCAATCAATGCCAAGGAGCGCAGGGTAGGGGTTGCTATCATCCACAATTTCTATTACTTCAAAGTCAGCCAATGCACTCATGCCTTCAATATCTATAGTCACACCTTGCAACTGTCCCATGGGGATGATCTTCTTCTAATTTCCCATCCTTAACTGAATTAGAGACCACTACAGTGTGGGTCTCCCCATCCACTCCCAAGTTTTCTTTGCTAGAACATTCACATCTAACCCCAGATCCAGAATAAATTGCTCCATTTCATATTCTCCTATCTACGTGGTTAGTCTCATCTCATGCCTTGCCTTTGCTTTATGCCTACCAATCCTTCATACAACACGTGCTTCACCTAGAATGTTCCTGATGCATCTATTTATAATCTCCTATAACCCATTCGCAACCTTGCTATTGCGCAGTAGCTTCATGTAGGTCTCTAGAAAGGTTGTAAGCATAGAAGGGTCCATTTCCTAATCAGGCTTATCCCTACTTCCTAAGGTAGAGGCCTCAGCGAAGCTCTTCTTTGCTTCCATGAATGTTTCATATGCGCACTCAAAATCAAATTTAGCTTCCTTTGCATGAGCTTTGCAAACACATGTGATGCCTTCAGGCTGTCTCCCTTATCATCACCCATTGCAATTCCACTTCGGAGCACTATATTCACATTCAGATTCTCCTTGTGAGGCTCAGACCCCATCATCTATAGCTTCAGAGTTGGCTAAGGTGGTAGCATCCCTTTGTCATGTATCCTTGCTGTCAGCATATGACATTCCTCTGTTTCATGATCAAACAAAGTGCAATATTTCCATGAAGGACGCATCGGGTTAGTACATTCATGGGCATAATGTCTTCATCCTCAACAATTGTGGCAAATTAGCTATCCCCGACCTCTGCCAAGTCCTCCTACAGCTCGGCCTCACTCACATCACTAAAAGCATGTTTGCGTCCATCACAATGCTCTAGTCAGGTGACCACGTTTCTTCCTAAACCCTATAGGTGGGTGTTTTGTCCATGATTAATTTGTAACTTCACCATTTGCACTCATCATACCCTACCAACTTGCAGAAGTCGTAGAATAGTTGTTGTGGTGTTTGTACAAACTTTTACAACAAATGACAGTTATCCATTGTATGTTTCCCTACTACCTGACATATAATGCACCACAATGCAAGCCCCATGCTCAGTCCTGCTCGGGCCTCCAGCCTCAAAGGAATTGGTCCTCCTCCTTCAATATAGTTCGCAAAGACCTAGAAGTGGTCTTTTTCATGCCCCTAACCCTTACATTTTAGGCACCATTTCTCTTCGCGCATCTCTGGTTGAACTATTCTATCCTACTTCAAACATTGGATTTCAAGGCAAAGCTTTTTCAACTATGCATGGATCTGTTGAACCCCCAAATTCGGATCTTGCATCAGAATTTCAGGAAGTCTTATGGCAATCTCCAAGGTGTCTCCCTGAGTCATCATCTTCTATTGTGACAGTGCAACCCTTAGGTGAGGCAGGAGTGAAGACATGAACAATTCATGGTATTTTCCATCTGTTAAGTTCATATTGCTTCGTGAATTTTACACTTCAATCTCTGATCCAATTCCCAAGGTGTCTCACCTGGTTTCATCGTGATTTCATTGAACCCCACAATCGGCTATGCCTCAAATTTAGGCCTATTGAACTATTTATTGAGTGTGGTTTGGATCTCTACCAACCCAATGTTTGGGTTATGATTAGAGTACTTGATGTACGAAGTTACCACATGATCCTGCAAAGCACTAACCAATGTTTCCTTTTTCATGTGATCATCTGTGATGCCCTAAGCTTCCCATACAACTTTCACGATGAACCAAAACTGGTCTGGGTCCTCATTTCCCAAGCCCTTAAAAAAAGGTAAGTTCACTGAATTTACCATGTTGAACTACGATGGAGGTGGTGGTGGTATGGCTGAAGTTGCAGGTGACGATGGTGAAGTTGGAGGTGGTGTTGGTGGAGGTAGAAATCACAAGAATCCTAGTCTTATTAACTAAACTACACTTCAGAGAGAAGCCTGGGCTACTCACTCTTCGTCACCCAATGGAGGTGAAATCAATGGGATTTATTTAGGACCCTTTCTTCCTTCATTTGTGTAAGTCTTTCCACTTCGTGTAGCTCCAAACATTAAGGTAGCTGCATAACCCATTTTTCGCACAATAACATCTTAATCTAGGTATTTAAAGACTTCAAATACTTACCTCGCGGACCTTTGAAAAAGTGTCGCTCCACCTCACTGTAGCTAACTGAGGTATTGACCATGAATTCAATCACAAATCCTCCTATGATGCGATCAAGTCAATGATCAACAACACGAGTGATCTTATCCTTACAGGCTTTCAGTCTTTGTACTAGCTCTAGGGTGCAGACAATAGGACCGTCAAGTTTCCACCTTCCTTGGCTATCGACTAGCTTCACGATCCACTTGTATAACTCAACTAGAAAGGAATAGTAAAAGATCTCATGGATTTCTGTATATAGGTACCTGTCTAGCCACTATTATTTTGTCAGTTATGGATTTTTGTTTTCTTGCACTACGAATCTGTGGATCTTCCTATCCAACTAGTCTTCGACCTCTTTCTTAGTTGGATTGTAGTGATATTCCATCACACATATCTTATGTAGATTTCAGTCCTGAAAATGGAACCATTTGTTGGCTTTGTGGGGCTTGATCTAGGTTTAGCATTAGTTAGCCAAACAAATCCCTACAGTACTGGCCCTTTTGGCATCAACCAGTGGAGCGCATACTGAAGTTTCACCCGAAGCAGTATGGGGGAATGCTGGAACCAAGTTTTTGCACCCTAAGATGGTCATGATGTGGGTTTATACCCTCTGTTCCTACTTTTGCACAGGTCACTAAGCTTTAGGGCTCTATCATTCTACCCCTTTATTTTTTCCTTCACTACATCTGCGAAGGTGTACAATTTACCTTCACGCAACCATCCTTAACCTGCAATCCAAGTACTTTCATGCTATTATGACATCGTCTTGTATAGGTTCCCAAGTTACCTTAAGAGTCTTACTTATCTTACTAAACAATCATAGTTAGCACCACCTAAACTAATATTCTTACTTGCGTTTAATTAACCAATATAATCACATATATTCACACATCACTTAAACATTGTAATTAAACACAAAACTCAATATAAATAGATGTAGTAACATGAAATAAATATACAAAATTCGCAGAATACTTCTCTTTGTTGATATCTTTAGTTTAATATATACTCTATCTGCCTTGCACACATAGCTGCTAGGGTTTGTGCACTCAGCTTCAGACTTCCACCTTATGCCCCTTTGCATTCAGCTGTAGAGCCTCTACCTACTCTAAGACCTGAAACACTTAGACTTCACTACCAAGACTCCAAAACTTGTCTCTTGATTTCTTAACTAACTAGAGCTTACTTACTTAACTCCTTTTTATACAATCCCATGGTCTGCAGACCATGGGTAGATCTTTGCAGCCGACTTTACACTTTACAAAATAAGTGTGGATAACCATTTATTACTCTTGACACCTTCGGACTCTGTGACCACAAAATGCAGAAACTTTACAACTTTATTACAATATTTTTCTCAAAACATGGGATTTTAGCCCCAAAACTGTCCTTAGGGGAACCTGTTCCCAACAATATGCTTTATTCAATTATTATTTAACCTTCATGATTTTGATGGTTGACTATTACAGTCTATTGATGCTATTTGAAAGTGATTTTGGCTTGTATAATTTTTTTATGGCTTGATGGATAATCGATTGAAGAATATACTTTAATGTACTAACTAATGGATGAGTTGATGTAATCAAATCTAATACTGAACAACTGACACAGGTTTAGGGGGACCATTTTCTGTGCTTCTAATAATGCATTGTCAACATTATGTTTGCTCGATTTATGGATGATTCTTTTGATGATGCATATGTACATATGTTATGATTTGATGATGAGAGTTTCGCTCATTAATTGTATGTTGTTGCCTTAAAAGATGAATAATTTACATATGGTGTAGTTATGGATGATGATTTCAATAGTTCATGGCTCTGACATGGTATATTGTTTCTTTTTATGAGATTAGTTACTAATAAAGTTTGACAAATTATGGTGAGCTCATGAATGAGAAGAAAGATGCATACTACTATCTCTATAATGGATGAACTACAAATAATGGTATTATGGATAATTACTTAAGCTGAATGTTGATGAAGTGATGTTGGTGTGATAGTTATTCTTGCATGAAGAAAATGGGCCAAGAGAATGGTGTTACTGCAGATTTCATGAAGACATGGCATATTAAGTCACATATTGTTGATGTTAAGGAATGATTATACTTCTCTCTATCTTACTTTATGATATTCTTTTTTATTTACGGATGAGTTGTTAATCATGGTTGATGTTAGATATGGGATGTTAGATAATTCCATAGTGATGATACATGTATGATATGTTGGAGGTTGTTGTGGAAAGAACATGTAGTTCTTGCTATGATTATTTGATGATGATTTTGTTATCATGGATGATGACTATAATGCTTACACATGTACATGATATGATGAGAATGGTTTTTGAATATATGGTTATTACTACTTGGAGATATGGGATATTCTTAGTTGATGCATGAAAATATATTCTCTAATGAACATGGATTAAGGCTTTTTGTACTAAGGGAAGAGAGCAAGTTGACGTTGATGAGGTCAAGAGGATGAGTTGATAATAGATATCTATGGAAAATATTATGTTGCATACCTGGTTTGATCCAAATGGATATTGGTGGCCACCTGCCAATTCCACTTGGAACCCACCATTTTTCTTTCAATTTTTCAGTTTTCTTATTTGTAGCACAATTTACTATTTTTGGCAGTTTTTCGGGTGTTGAACTTTCGGAGGCATTTTAGGGCCCTAAATGACATTTTTTGGGAAAACTGGGAGCAACATTGGTCCATGGACCAATGTTTCTCATCCCAAAGTTGTAGTCCTATAATAGATATTTCTAACAAGGTATTTTGCATGTCAAACAAAGATTATATGACAAAGTTATGACCCCAGGACGTTGATGTACCAATTTACCCATAACAGGGCCCATAGTTTGGTGCTTCATCTCCTAGGGTTAGATTTTTGGATGTTTAGGGTTTTCCATTGTTTCTCAATAATAAATAGGCCTTTGAGCCTCATTGTAAGATAGTTCAGAGGCATGTAGCCAGCACATCTCTCCTTAGAGATAAGCTACCATCGTCCCAGCTAGTTTATTTCCATTTCTATTTGTAAGCATATTGTAGTATTTTACATTAAATAAATGAAGTATTATTTCTACTGCATCTCTATATTTATGGTTATCTCTATAATTTTTTGTGTTCCTATTTAAATCCAGATCAGTGGTATTACTGCAATCTTCTCTTTCTTTGCTTTTCTTTGCATGTCCCCAACGAGGTCGTGATATAAGGAGTTAGGGCTTGAACTGGTCGAACCTTTACAAGACCAGCCTCGCAAATCTTGATGACCTCCCACGGTGGATAAAAATAAAGACAAGGGAGCATGAGATCCTATCAAAATCTTGCTCGAAGAGGTTCTTAAGTGACAAAGGAATGTGATGATGGACAACTTTGCCCAAATCCTTTAGCGGCTACCTAGGGGCAACACATCTGCTTCCAGCAACTACTCTGGAAGTGTCACGCCCTTTAAGGTATAAATTAACGTTGACATTCCCATATTTGAGGGTCAGATATATGCAGATGCAGTAGATAAATGGTTAAATTTGCTAGAAGCACTACAAGAAAAAATGATATTGGTGAGGGGCAAAAAATGTCACCATAAGCTCATTGGTGATGGTCAAAAGAGCATTTGTCACCAAAAACTAAACCTCACTAAAGGTGGCATCACCAAAAGTATAGGTGTTGAGGTGACATACAATGTCTGTCACCAATAATGATTTATAATGATAGATAGTGACCATCACCATTTCATATGAGCAATGGTGACGAACCATAGTCTCCATAAAAAAAAAATAAATGTCACCAAAGGTGGTATCAACAAAAGTAGTGGTGTTGTAGTGACATTCAAAGTTCATCACCAATAATGATTTATAATGATGGATAGCGACCGTCATCATTGCATATGAGAAATGGTGATGGACCATAGCCTCGGTCACCAAAAACTGAACATCACCAAAGGTGGTGTCGCCAAAAGTATAGGTGTTCTGGAGACATTCGGGGTCTGTCACGAATATTTATTATAATGATGGATATCGACCATCACCAATTCATATGAACAACAATGATTTATTGTGATGGATATTTAATGGTTGTCACTATTGGTGCATATATATGGTGATGTTCGCTGACCGTCACCAAAAGTCGCATTGCTAGAAGTATAGGTGTTGTGGTGACATTCAAGGTCTGTCACAAATAATGAGTATAATGACGGACAATGACCGCCACCATTTGATATCAAAAACAATGATTTATGGCTACAAACCTTTAAGGGTTGTTACTATTGATGCGTATATATGGTGGTGTTCGTTGACCGTCACCATTTCATATTTTTGGTGAGAGTTGAAAAATGTCACCAACGCTCATTGGTGATTGTCAAAGGAGCCTCTGTCACCCAAACTTGATCATCACCATTCCATATGGATGTCACGACATGATGGAATCGAACTGCCAACCTCCTTCTTATAAAGTAGGTGCTCTTCCATTGAGCTAGCACCTTTTAAATAATTATACTTTTAAAAATTAGACCTTGAAACTTCATAAATTGTAAATTCTACAAATTTCAATAAGTTAAAGTCTCGGCAATATTTTACTAAACAAGCAAAGAAACATCAAAGCTGCAAGTCCCTACCCAATTTTTATTGAAGTTATGAAAAGCGGGTGGGAGGAAAAATAGTTATGTATAAGAGAATCAATATGTTTAGTTGAATACTCAATTAGAAGTGAAACTCTTAAGCCATTTACAACCTATAAATGACCTATAACTAGAAAATGCACCAAATATTACAAAGGAAATTCCATCAGTGGATAGCATATGGAATAAGAGGACACAAGGACTTGTAACCCTTGTACATCTTGGCATGCATTAGCACTTGACACATTTTAGCTTATTTGACATGTCTTCGTACTATCTAGCACATGTTAGCATGCCCTAAAATTCCCTAACACACCTTTAGATTCATGACCTCACAACTAGCATTATATTTTTCGATGACCTGGGAACCTTACATTGACTAGAACACCTTGGCCCTCCCTAGTTGTCATACACTCTATTATCTTCCACAATGTCCTATGTTGATGAGGAGATCGAAGGAGGTAACCCCAAACCACGCTTTTAGTTTGGTAGCTAGACCTACCAAACTATAGACGGATCTCTCTATGAAATCAGAGCCAAGAGATGAATAAAATGTAAAGGATTTTAGGCTAGATAGCTAGGCTCAGGTGGGTTTTTGGAAAATGTAGGGACTTGGAACTCTCTACACCGATGTCTTGTCTGGTAGGGACTTTTTCAAGGAGGCAGGGACTTGGAACTCTATCTAGGATAAAGCGCCTGTCATGTATGATAAAAGCTCCCTAGAATGGAGTACCTCCTACCTAAAAGAGTGTTCACTACTTAAAATATAGAACCCTTCTCTATTGTGCACTTTTCTTAAAGATAAATCTGTGCATAAAATAGTACTACGAAGAACACCTAAATTAAGAAAAGTGAGCATCTGAGTCAAACTATAGAACTATACTAAATATAGCTCTATATATGTTTGGGAAACATTAGATAAGCATGCTTGCATACAAAAACCATAAGATTCCTAAAATCGATGTGCTTCTTTCATCGTTACTATACCCTCATAGCAAAACTGGAATCTGTAGAATGTACCCCAAGGTTGTATGCATGTGTTGAAGCTGTAGATTGAAAGGATCTATTGAGATGAAGTACTATTTAAGGAAAAATACCTTAAAAACAACAGATAAAGTCTACTATAAATTCAACCCATTTGCACACAAACCAAGGCTATTACTGGGTACACTTCTCCATTGAATGGAAACTATAATGTATTGCAGTGCTACTGAAGAAAAAGTATCTTTAGTGCAACGCGAATAAAAATCTAATAGATATTGTCATTGTGGCCTCGGTTGTAGATGATCTCATCAATATAGGTAATAACTTTGATAATTGAAAAACCCAAATGTGAGCTACATAGATCATTTGAAATTGCATATTTGGGAATACTTTATTATTGTTTAGGAGTGTTAGTATAGAAAATGTAATGTAGCATGTTGCGTCTTTATGTCAAATGCCAAGGATGTGAAGAAATGCATAAAATATTAAATAGTGTGGTATAAGTCGATTGTAGGTTCTTTTGAAACGGGAATGGCATTGTCCTTGTGCCGGTTCTATTCTAGTGGGAATAACTTTAAGTAAGAAATTGATAGTTATTGGGTTGGAATTGTCTCACAATTCATGAAAAGTCCCAAATTTGTTCACTAGAAAGAAGTAGAGTGAGTCATCGGGTTTATGGAAGGGGACACTAGCCTATTCATAGGAAGATAACTTGAAATTAGTCGGACATATTATTTCTTGTCTTCTCTTACACGTCTTCTTTGAAAAGATAAACACATCGATAGACTCAATAACAGTTGTGGTAGAGTTTATATAATTGTGAAGCACTTCTGAGAAAACCCATTGCGTAATGACAATTGAGCGTGGAATATGTCGAACGATTCAATCTTACAGTCAACCATAAAAAGGAAGTTGGTGTATCCAACATCTTGCCAACAAATTGACTCCAACAATAACGTGAAATGCAGGTTAACTATGAAACCTCTTTCCCACTTTGTAGTATTGTTTCCTTGAATTCAAATAGGTATCTGGTTGCTTAGATCCACAAAACTCATGCCATGTAAACATTGCATGATACAATTGTGACATGCAAGCTTGACGCATGCTTTAGTTTCCCTATAAAAGAGAGTAAGTCAAAATATTATGACAACCTTAACTGTAATTTGATCATACACTATTGAGGTATTACATGGAATAAACAATATATTGTCAATGCACTAATAAAAAACTCAAAATAAATGAATTTCTTATTGGATATTTTTTTTAAATTTTATTATATAGCATAGAAAAATTTTGAAAGGATAGAAGTAAAGCTTCCTCTCTTTCCATACTTCATTAAATATGCCCTTTCTAATGCAAATGTGGCCTGCAGATTAAAAATCAACAAACAGAATATGAAAAGTAATTTTAATGAATTAAAGTAGCTTTGTTATACCTCAAGCAAATGGACTATGAAAAATTGGATTCATTCTCTACAAAATATGATATAGCAAGATCTAATCAAATTTTTAACTGAAACTAAGCTAAATTGGATTCATGATCTTCAATAGACAATATAATGAGATCTAATGACATTTTCAACTCAAGTAAAGGTAAGTTGAGTAAGCTCAAGCTCCAAAATGATGGCGTCCAACTTCTAAGTGGCAGTTACTATATATATCTACCTAGAGGCTATAACATAAAGATATTTGTTATATGTGAAGATAAAAAATGAAAGGAATGTGAAATTTTGACCATCAACTATAGGTTCCTTTCAAGGACTAAATCAAACCATAAAATCGTTATTGTTGGCTTGTATGGGCCTAACCTAGGTTCAGAGGTGATTTAGCCAAACAAATCCCAGTACTGCTGGCCCTTACGGCAACAGTCTGCGTAGCGCAGACTGAGGTCTCACCCGAAGTAGTATGGGAGGGTGATAGAACCAGGTTTTTGCACCATGGGCATGTCTGATGAGCTTTTGGCAGTCCACGGTTTGACCCTACGGGCATGTCGCTATGCACACCTATTAGTCCTCTGCAACCTGTGAGGCTGCCTTTGCACAGCACTACCCAGGGCGCGATCCATATTATACCCAAGTCCCTTGCTATTGAATCTATTATTACTCAATTACTTAACTGATCAGTGTAATATTAATGATAATTAATAGTTTATCCAGTAATCATATAAGTGCGAGTGATAAACAAAACAGAATAAATTTAAAGAATGTAATACACAAGCAGATGCACTAAACCTGGAATCAACTTCTCTTTATCATTCTTTGGTCAAGATTATAGACTCGACGATGCCTTGCACACTCAGCTGCAGAGGTCCGCGCACTCAGCTGCAGAGCCTCTTCGTACTACTATGACCCAATAAACTTAGACTCTTACTCTCTGCTCAAACCATTCATATTCATCTATCCAATTCCTTTGCTATCTTTAAAACTTAGAGGCTCGCCCTATTTATACAATCCCATGGTCCACGAACCATCGGTAGGCTGACATGAATTTACATCACATTACAATACTTTAGGGTGGAAAACCCTATGACTCAACATATACTTTGCGCTTTGCGCCCGCATTTCATGGAGTCTTACAATACATTTAACCAGAACTTCGGCTTTGAGCTCGAAAACATGTTTTGGGGGGAGATTCCATGCCCAACTGGCCCCTAACAAAATCATCGCGACTTGTCCCTGAGTCACTTAGTTGGCATGGTGATCTTGGTGCAGAGTCCATCCAACTTGTCCTGTGCTACTCGGAGGTCCGGGACGCACTATTCGGTTGTTTGTTGGACCTTCTTCATGCACTGTACCGATGCTTCTATGTGTGGATCAGGTTCCTGCCTTAGCATGTAAGGCCCCTACATCTATGATAGCTTGCCCTAGATATATACCGTAACGGTGAAGGCCTCATCAATCCATGGTTAGATGCACGCTTTGAGAAGTGCCTCCTTCTGTCTGGTGGCATCCACCTACTATTTCAGTGCCCTTGCTTGCTGCATCTTCACGAGTCATTGAGTGAGGAAAATTTCTTATGCCATTCCCATTATATTGTCATACTACTCCTGAAGCTTGCATGCCTATGTTTCCATGATTTGTTTGTTGGGGTCCTCCTGTAAGGATGTGAGGATGCCAAAGGCTTGGTCCAATATACTGATACATTCTTGCACTGCTCGTCCAATTTCTTCCAGTCCTGTTTGAACAGTGCTAACATGCTACTCTTTAACTTCCGAAGGAGTGGAAGGCTGCACCTTTAGCCGCAACTTGAAAATCTAGAGATTTACCTCCAGCTGCACTTGCATTGTTTCCTCACATGTGGTTCAGACACCACTTGCCAAATAGTAGATCTACATTTCCGTTGGTAAGTCTGTGGTGATGGACAACTCTGAGACTTGCTGGCACGCTTCATCAAATTTCTTCACTATCTACTGGTTCTAAATTGGTTGATGTTGATATTTTTCTCACTCATCACCTAAATCGCATGGCCCTCCCAAGCACAAAGCTCTGCTGTTATGCCAACATGTAGCTAGTACAGTGTGTCATGTGGAAGGGAAGCCATATTAAGGCCAATTCCCTTGATCCTTCTAACAATAGATCTATCGAAATCATTCTCTGCTACTAGCACCCCTTCCGGTAGCACTATTGTATTGGCCATCTTTGCACGTAGCAACTGCTCTACTGCTGATGTGCTTGCTATGTCGTAGGTGGATACAGTTCCTTCCTATGGGAGCCTCACCTGTAGTTCCTGCAGTTGTGCCCTTAGGGCCTACAACATAGTCTACTACTCCGACATTTATTCTTGGAGCACTTCCTTGGTGACCTCACGAACCATGTCACCGATGTTGTAGAGATCGCCTTTTGTTAACATGATTAGGTCAAAGGTAAATTTGAAGGCCTTGACCTTTTTCTGTGGACCCGATCTCTCTGTGACGCGGGGCCCTTTTAATTGGGTAGAAGTTGTGTCGGGATCCACACCTTCCTCTGCAATGTTTGTGTCCTCTGCCTCCTATCCCATGGACAAGTCTTGGCTCTCTTCTTGCTGCGTTGTTGTGGCCCCTATTATCTACATTGTTACTATAACTTTTGTGGCCTTTTCCTGCTCTGCGGCTGCCTTTGTTGCCTCACGGACTGCCCTTACCTCTACTACCACTTTTTCGTTGTGCCTCTTTTTGGCCTCATCCTTCTTCCTCTAGACTGTTGTCCTATCCAGCTCCACCAAATCCATGGCACGCCACTCCAGAGGCCATGATTCTAATAAAAAAAAAAAATGCATCATCAATGGCAATGAAGGGGAGCTTGGTCCACTGTTGTGCCATATCCTTTTGCTCATTGATGTAGATGTTGTGCATGTCCACCTTGAAGTCTAAAAAGCTACGTAAACAATTGTAAATTATGGGGGACAGGTGTGGCCTCCTATTAATACACATCCAGATGCTCGCCTCCATGAGCGCCCAAAAGATCTTTGTCTCGCGAATCCGCCTTGTCTCCTTAGTAGCCTAGAGCGACGCATATTTTGCCACCTCTAGTAAGTCATGTTCAATGCTTGGGAGCCGACTATCCTATGGCAGTTCTCCCACTACCAGCAGAATGGACAAGAGAAACCACATGTAGTGGAAGGTCTTGCCTTTCTCTTGGGCATCCTTGCAATTGGCTAGAATTCCTTGCAAAGGAACCTGGCCCAATTGAATTGGACCCCCTATGCACATTGTTCAACCAACACAACTACCAGTGCTAGTACTTCATCACCGCGACATTTTCTCATTACCTTCCTAGCTAGGAGTTGGGTGGCTACGTGCACCCCCTTACCTTTGATGTTATTGACTGCATAACGCTACTTCATCTTCTCGACCTTGTATTTCTTCTTCATGGCTTTTGCGAGAGCCAAATCACCGCTTTTTCCTACTATCATCGCAAGGTCCTTCCCCTTATAGGGAAGCCTAGAAATTTGGTGGATGAGATCCACTGCGATGGGCATAGGCTCCTCCAGCCATAGGTAGCCATCGTGCACTAGTTATAGCAACTCCCTAATGATGAAAATAGTGATGGGCACATGGTGAAAGTGTGGAATCCACAGTAGATGAAGCAATTCAGCCTTCTCCACACTACACAACCATTTTCATAGCTGTAATGTTGTGACTAGCCCATCCGTGCTTTGGTTCATGAGGCTCTCCATCTCTAAGTGTGGGAACTTCTCATTGTCCACGAGGTCCCAATCTTCAAATTTCATTGTGGGCACACGGCCCAGGTGCGAGCCCTCAAACACAATTCCATCAGGGAGGATCAAGGTCTGGAGTGCACTCTTGGTCGCGTCTAGATCCTTTGGTATCCTGGTTTTGCCTCTTCATGGAGGGATGTACTCGGGAAAATTCACTGCAGAGCGCATTGGTTGGATGTCCTCTTCCATGTCCTCTGCTTCCTCTATCTCATCGATGAGAACGTGTAGGTCCTCCTCCTCATCATCTATCTCAATGGTGATAGGCTTGCCCTTTTCTTCCATTGAGAGCTTATTGAACCGAGGATTCCGTGGGGACATGCGAACTGGTCCTGCTACATACTTATCTTTTTCAGCTTCGGCGTCTGAGGTGATTTCGAGATTTTCAGTGTGTCCCCAGCATCTTTGGGAAGATCCTATACTATGGGGTTCTGCACGGCCTCGTTGGCGGCTCTTTCTACAAAGCCCACACCTCTCCAGATAGTTTCCATCTTGTTTGAATGGTATGTGGTCATTCACGAACCTCGAGGCTTGAATACTGCTTGGTGCTGGACACTCTGGGCTCTAATCAACTGCTCAAATCTCAAGTGAACAAGTTTTGTCCTGTGGCTAGCCCTTGGAGTTTTATAGCACCTTATGAATTCAAATTCAACCATTCCCCCCAATTCTAGGCTATTATTTCTTTCTTGGCAGTAGATTGTCCCCAATATTGCCTTTAATTTGTGTCTTAAATTCCCGCTACCTGCTCCCTTTTTCCTTAACTCGAAAATCCTGTCATGAACAGTGACACGAACGATCACTTCCCAGCCTACTCACATAGCAGAACACCCCCCCATACGTAGGCGTGAACCTTGTGACATGCTGATTCTACGTGCATCTCCCTTATCGTGTAACTCCCAAATAGATTCTTTTATAGTCCTGCACTCTCTTTCAACTGCCTAGAGCATTGAGACTATGCTCCCTACGGCTATTCAGGTGGTTGCACCACTTGTGCAAGACTTCAATTCACCTTCCAATATATTCTATGGAAACTCCTCAATTGCCCTCGCGACAGCCGGTGCTACGTGTTCTATCGTATGTAGTGCACTCCCCTAGTTACTATGTTTGGTGATGTGCAGTCATAGCCATGGCAGGAGAATCATAAATTCTCGGTAACAATATTCTAATGCAGTGGTATGATCATCTGTATCTTTCATTTTCATCCTTGGTTTATCTACGAGACATGCTTGCATGATCCTATTTTCTAGCCTCTTGATCTCGGCATCCATTGAAATGCTTTTCTTCCTCAATCATATTCGGTCCTTTTCAAGTTCACGAAGCCCAAGGTTCCCTTGCTAAATGGCTTCTTGAAGCCTTATATGTTCAACCTCACATAGTTGTGTGATTTCCTCGTCCTGGTCTTCACGCACTATCACAACTGTAGCAGCCATCACGTGCAGATTCCTCTTTATATTCTCTTCATAGATTACAGTCTCTACCTTGTTCCGCACCTTTGGAATCGTTTCTGCACTCAGGGTTTTGCACATGGTCCTACAAGCCCATTGAATCACTAGCATGCATAGGTCCCAATCAGTTCATCTCACCTGGTGAACCTTGTTCAATACTTCACACACCATATTGAATGCCTTTCCGTGGTTAATTGGTAATGGCTGTCGCCTTTCCTGCGTTTGCGTTTTGTTCTGATTCTCTATTCTGGGAGTGGTGTGTGCTTGTGTGATATGTACAACATATGTTCATACCCTAGTTGTCTAGCTTGCATTCTGGAATAGGGATTCCCAAAGCATAGGCACATCATCCTTCAACATCCATGCCAGTCCTCAAAACTTTCTTGATGCATACCCCACCATTATGTGGGCGTTGCACGCAGCACCAACTTCAGAGCTTTGAATCACTACTATTTTGGTACTGCGCTTTCAAATTTGCTCAGGAATTCATCCAACACTATCAACCCATCATATGTCGATAGTTCCCTTGCTTCTTTTGTCACTCAATGCAGTGATATAACCATCATGTTGCAATTAAGCATTATTACTTCGTGTAGCCGATTCTTCCATCGCTCTACTTCCTCGTCTAAATCTGAAGTGCAGGAGCTTCTGCACTCCCATGAAATTCTTCCATTTGTAGTTGGATTCGCCCAATCCTATTCTCACGTAGTTATCTTGTAAATACAATCAAGATCATCATCACTATAATCGTCGCACACCGGTGCATTTTATCGCACTCCTTCGGCTGGATCTAGCAGTACTACTACGCGTAGTGACTTTTTCTCAAAGATCATTTTGCGCTTCTTCAAATTTATGAATCCATTCATATTGGTGCTCCAGTCTATTCCTAGTAGTACAAGATAGGGATTACTATCATCAACAATCTCTATCACTTCAAAATCTGCCTACATGCTTGCACCTTCAATATCTACTGTTACCCCTTGCGATCTTCCCATGGACAAACTCTTTTGTTGGTTCATCATTTGTAATTGAATAGGAGACCATTGTAGTGCAGTTCTGCCCATGTGTTCCCATGTTTGTTTTGGTAGTACATTCATGTCCAATCTAAGATCTAGGATTACCTGATCCATTTCATACTCGCCGATTTTTGCAGTCAACATCATTTCCCTTCATGTGCGAAATGCATGTTTTCCAAGTTTTTGGACCACACGTGGTTCTCCTGACCCTGCGCACCTAGTGATAAGTTCCTATAGTCCTTTTACTACCTTGCTGTCATGCAACAGTTTCATGCATGTCTCAAGAAAGGTAGTGACCATTGAAAGATCCATCCCTGGTTGTAGTTGATCCTTACTACCTAAAGTGGAGGCCTTCATGAAGCTCTTCTCTGCTTCCATGAATATCTCCTTCATGCATTCTAAATCAAATTTGGGTACCTTTGTACAAGCCTTGCAAACCCACACATTTTCTTCTAGATGCTTCCCTTTATCATCTCCTATGGTCATACCACTCCTAAGCATCATGTTTACATTTGGGTCTTCTTCACGTGGCTCAAACCTCATCATCTACAAATTCTGAGTCAGAGGGGGCTAGAGTACTCCTTTTTCACGCATCCTCGTGATCAGTGAAGGGCAGTATTTTTCCTCATCATCAAACTAAGTACAATAAAGACATGATGTCCTTGTCGGGTTTGTACAATCGTGGGCATAGTGCCTTGGCCCTTTGCAATTATAAAAAATTAGTTGTTTGCGACCCCTTCCTGGTCCCATTCCGCCTCGACCTCGACCGCGCCCCTAAAATCCAGTGTGCATCGTCCCTTCATTTGGGTCGAGGGTTTGTGTTTCAGTCTGCACTCTATAGGAAGGAGTCTGATCCATCATTAATTCCTAACTTCTACAGGTGCACTTACCATGGCCTACCAACCTACAGAAATTACAAGACAATTGTTGGGACGTCTGCATATACTTCTGTAATAGATGAAAATTATCTGTAGTATGTTTTCCTCCTATCTGATAGATCACACACCATAATTTAGGCACCGCACTTGGTCTTGCCTATGCCTCAGGGCTTAACAACATCGGCCCTTCTCCCACTAAGTAATTCGTGAATACTAGACAATAGTCCTTGTCATGCCCTTGGCCTTTCAATTTTATGCACCAAACCTCCTCGTGCTCCTCTGGCCAAGGTATTCTGTCCTATTTCAAAATTTGCATCTCCAGACATAGATTCTGCAGTTGTGCATGGATTTTTTAGACTCTCAACCCAGGGTCTTGTATAGGGGTCTCATGCAATATCATTGCCATCTTTGAAGCTTTGGCCTGGGTAGAATGTTTTTCTGTGACAACACCATCCTTAAGTGCGACGTAAGTGATGCTACAAACCATGCACGGTGCTACCCATTTGTCAAAGTCATATTGGATTCTTAAATCATACTCTTAAGCCTTTGGTCCATATCCCAAGGGGCCTTTCCTGGGAGCATTGTGATCTCATTAAACCCAATGATTGATTATGTCTCTGACTTTGGCCCACTAAATTCCATGTTCAACGCGAGATAGATTTCTATGATTCTACATGTGGATGGTCATTAAAATTCTTGATCTACCATGTTAATGCGCGATCCTATAGCGCGCTCACCAATGTAGCCTTCTTATTATTGTCATCCACGATGCCTTGTGCTTCCAATACTATTCTTAACATGAACTAGAATTGGTTTGGATCTTCATTCCCTACTCCTCTAAATATCGATAGTTTGATCACACTCACCATACTGAATTGTGGTGGTGGCAGAGGTGTGGTGGGTGGAGATGGAGGTGAGGGGGGTGATATGAGTGGCAGTGTGGGTGGAGGTGGTAAACGCGGAATTCGTTGCCTTATCAAACTGACCACACTTCTCGGAGAAACATTCGCGAGCTCTTCCTCACTTTCCCACGAGGGTGAAATTAAGGGACCGGTTTCTAAGTCTTCGCTACCTCTGTTTTTGTAGATCTTCCCACTTCACGTAGCCCCAAAAATTAATTTATTCGCATAAATCTCTTCTCACACAATAGCATCTTAATCCTAGAATTCAAATATTTAATATACTTACCTCGTGGTCCCTTGAGGAAACGTTGCGCCGCCTCGCTGTAGCTGACATTCGTGTCTACTACAAACTCAGTGATAAATCCCCCTATAATTCGGTCAAGCCAGTGGTCCACAACTCACACGATCTTATCTCCTAATGCTTCTAGCCTGCGCACTAATTCCAAAGTCTATGTTATTGGTTTTTCAAGCCTACGATTTCACTAATTTTCTGCTAGCTTTGTGACCCACTAATATAGCTCGAAAGGAAAGGAAGGAAAGAAAAATGCATGGATTTCCATATACAAGTAGCTCTCCAACCACTTTTCCTTAGTTACTTAGGGATTTATGTTTTCCTATGCTGTGAAATCATGAATATTCTTCTCCACCCACTCTTCAATTTCTTTCTTTATTGGATTCCAATGGCATGTCATCAAACATCCCTTATGCAGATCCCATTCCCAACAACGGAACCATTTGTTGGGTTGTATGGGCCTAACCCAGGTTCAGAGGTGATTTAGCCAAAAAAATCTTGGTACTACTAGCCCTTTCAGCAATAGTCCATGGAGCGGGAACTGAGGTCTCACCCAAAGTTGTATGGGAGGGTGCTAGAACCAAGCTTCCACACCCTAGGGATGTCTGACGAGCTTCGGGCAGTCCGCTATTTGACACTGTGTGCACGTCATTATGCACACCTATTACTCATTCTCAACCTATGAGGCTACCTTCATGTAGACCTAACCAGGGTGCGATCTGTATTATACCCAAGTTCCTTGCTATTTAATCTGTTATTACTCAATTAGTTAATTGATCGGTGTAAGATTAATGATAATTAACAGTATATCCAGTAATCATATAAGTGCACCTGATAAACAAAACAACATAAATGTAAAGAATGCAATACTTAAGTAGATGCAACAAAACTAGAATCAACTTCTCTTTATTATTCTTTATTCAAGATCACAAACTCAACCCTGCCCCGCGCACTCAGTTAAAGGGGTTCACGCACTCGGCTACAGACTTTGCTAGGCCTCTATGCACTCATATGCAAAGCCTCTTCTTACTACTATGACCCAATAAACTTAGACTCTTACTCTATGTTCGAACCATTTGTATTCATCTATCTAATTCCTTCACTATCTTTACAACTTAGAGCCTCACTCTATTTATACAATCCCATGGTCCATGGACCATGGGTAGGCCAACATGACTTAACATTACATTACAATACTTTAGGGTGGAGAGCCTTATGAATCAACCTATACTTCACACTCCGCGCCCGCAATTCGTGGAGTCTTACAATACATTTGACCAAAACTTAGGCTTTGAGCCCCAAAACATGCTATGGGGGGATTCCATGTCCAACAGTTATCAAGATAATCGACTCACCCATGCTAGTATGCTTCTAGTAGTTTCATGATAAAACTCAAACTCAATAAACTTCAAACAACATAAATTAACCAATGATATGTCTGAGGTTGGTTACCTAAGGATTATATCATACTAAATTTAGGGAAGCTTTAGTGGAACCATTGTCGACTTGTTGAGGCTTTTGAATGTCTTGAGGGTGGTATCTACTAATTTTAGTAATCCCAACTCGATGGCCTATAAAAATGACTAGATCTCTGTAACTTTTAAGATATATTGAACAACAGAACTGAGAAAGAAAAAATACAAAATAAATAAATCTAAATGCTAATGTTGGTGTAGAGAAGAGTGGGAGTTTTTATTGGGTAGCCAGACACACTGATGTTTTTTTTTTATTATTGAAAAATTTTCAACTAGTCATAAGGATAATCATGAGATTATGTTTTTCCAACAAGATTTAAGTGAGGTAAATGATAATCACGAGATTTTTTTTTTTGAATGATCATATTTTTAAGGCTTTGAAGTAAAATATTTTTTATTTCAGGATTTTAATGTAATTGATATTTTCATTTTCCCAATGTTTATGCATGAAAGAAAGGAATCTTGTTTACAACATGGATCAAATTTTGATATTTATTTAGTCTTTGTATGCTTGATAAAGTTCCATAACCTTTTGGGAACACAATTCCTGAAGTTCTGTCACAAAGATGAGTCCTAGTAGATTCGAGTCTAGAATACTTGAATCCATTTCCAATATTTCCTTGCAAATTGAATATAATTATGGATCTACATGTTGTGTATCTTCCTAGGAGATATAGAGACCAACCAATTGCTTCAAGAAATGTTTGGGCTAGGACCATTGCAACTTTCACCCTATGTATCAATACAACTAAGAAATACATTATACCACACAACATTATAATTGGAGGAATCAAGAGAGATTTAACACCTAATTCTAGCAGATAAATGAACATGAATACACAACCTATGTCATCATAAACACAATCTCTTTATTTATTAGCTCCTCCTCTAATCTTTAATGCAACACACAGGTCCAAACCATGGTTTCCAGCCAATGATTAATGTGACATGCATACTAAGACTCCTCTGAGCACATTATCTCTCTGTCTTTGTTACATAGAGGTAGGCCTGTCCCCTTATACACAAAGATTACAATCATTATATCCTAAATTTCTTGAACTAAATACATCTAAACCCCCAAATACCAATGCTGCCACATTTTTTGGGTGTTAGATACCCACTACACAGTGCATAGGAATATTGCTTCATGGTCTTACTGTAATTTCTCTTCTTGCGATTTGGCTCCAATATCCATCCATAGATCCTCATGATTAACAGACCCAACAACTCCCATAAATGGGTCAATAAGTGGAGGTGTGGCATGCTCTATTGCCCTTGCATCGAGCACAAATTTATATAGACCGGTGTCTGAGATTCACTTCCCATTTTGTGAAGCTAGAAGTTGCATATCTCCTATTTCTATATTTTAGAACTCAGTCAATTGTGTGCATTTGATGGATCCTCAACCTTAGGAACACCTAGGTCAATATCAGACTTGAATCTAGATAGGTGTCTGCGAACGTCATATTCATGTAGTCCTTGAGGTATTATTTACTAAGTATCTACCAGGGAGAATTTATTTCTCAGTAGGTGGCTACATTTACTTTATGAGTTACACTCCCTAAGGGGTTTAATTAGCCAAGAATGGTGCACTCCTTGAGGCCATCAATGGCCAGTTTTTAAGCCACTCCCCTGGGCTTATGTAAGGACAGAGGGCACACTAATATTCCAAATAATATAATTCTTTGTGTTGTATATTTCAGACCTGTAGAGCTTGATCATGATGTTAGGCTACTATAATCTTTCAATGTGGTGTCCATGAACAAAAGAGACATGATAGATCTGAATCAACACCTAGTTTTTTAGAGTTTCCTTATATATTTCCAATAGATTTGTTTGGGCTCTCACCCACGTGTGATCTCATGTGTTCCAAAGGAGCATGAGGAGAACATAAGGTTGATATTGTAGCGACTTGGAGAGAATAATAATGATTAAAATCTCTCTGAGTGTTCCTTCTTCTAGTCAAAGATCCATTCTTTGGGCCACATTACTTCTGGAGAAGGTATAGTCTTGGAGCTTGCCAAAATCAAGGCCATTATGTAATTTCTAACACTAAAGGATGCTCATAAGCTACACTATTTCAATGGATTGGTTGGGTATTATAGGAGATTTGTAGAATAATTCTCCAAGATTTCTAATTCCATTACCAAGGTCAAGAACATGGTTAAGGAATTTGTAGGAATATAGTACTTTCAACGGGCCCTTTTGAGGCTTACAAATTTGTAAACCACTGCTCTAGTCCTAAAAGTGCTAGAAATGGACCTAGATTTATAGTTTTTACATATGTTAGAAATCATATTATTATGTAATGAGTAATTTATCATCTTATGGAGTGGTTAATTAGTCAAGAAACAAGATATTTATGAAGACATCAAGAGGAAGTCCTAATTAGTTGGCTACACACTTGTGTTCGACAACTATGCATGGGGGTCCCCATCTTGAATTAAGTTATCATCAAAAGCAAAGGCATTCCTCATTGTTTACTTCACATCATTCCTCCATCTATGTTAATCATGTGCATGTCTATGTGTATATACTATCACTTGAGTAAGAGTTTCATGACAATTCCCATGTTGTAAGACCCTATTTTTTCATCTTGAGAAAATGCAGTCCTCTCCAAGTCACTCGCATAGTTTAGGTTGTCATAAGAAAAGTTGGTGATTTGCCTTAATATGTGAACATTTCATTTAAGGTAGTGTGACAATGTGGTTTCAGTGAGGCATACAAAGATGGAATGAGCATGCACATTTTGGATGCTAGTGTTGTGTTTTTATTGAGGCGTGAATGCACATCTAAGAAGACTCTAACAATGGTTGAAGTGGTGGAATGGTTAGAGAGGTTGGGGGGTTGCAGTCTCACTTAGAGGTGTCCACAAGAAGGTTAAGCACTATGAGAAGTTGTGAAGCAACCTTAAGACATTTCACAAGCTGAAAGAACTCAACTTGGTAGTGGTACTAAGTGAGCATTCCTTGATCGAAGTTGATACCCTCTCCTTGGCACTACCACTTTGCAAGACGAATAAGAAATGTGAAATATATGTGCAATTCATTAAAGAAGTTGGCAAGGTTGTTGCAACATATATAGTTGTTTTATCTTGTTACAGAAGGTATTGGAACTTGGAAGGTGACCATCGCCGTAGATTTCTCATGGAGTGTCAAGGAGGTGCATCTAATAAGGAGCGAATTACACAAATATAACAAATAGGCCATATTGGGTTAAGATATTACTATTTTAGGACATCCAAAGTCGAAGGTGCATTTTATGGATATGTAGTCTTGAGGCCATATCTTATGGGTATCTTGGACTTTTGGTGTGTGTTAGTGGTGTTACTGCATTATGATTGAAATTTTGATGAGCAATAGCTAGAATGTGTTCCATGAAGGAAAGAAGCACACAAGTTTGAGATGGCTTAACCATTTGGCATTGTAAGGTGTGTTATGCCCTAGTTTTGAGGAGACAGTTAGAACCATCTTAGAATGTGATGGGTTGTACCATGGACTTAGGTATACTTGCATGGGTTGAGGTGTAAAGTCACTGCATGAGTTGAGGAAAATGATTGCAATTATTACCTGTATAAAGTTTTTATAATATAATATTAATGATTTTTTGCTGAAGAATTGAACAACAAGATAAGGAGAGGCACTAAGGTTTGTTGTAAATCAATCAAAAGGAAGGAAAAATGTCTCATATTGGCAAGATTTTTCAAGTTGCCTCTTCAATAGGACTAAATTTTAGTTGGAACTAGGGAGTTGGCCTCACCAAGACATAACATACCCAAGCTATTCCATTAGATATATTCGTCTTTGGAAAAGGTTGCAAAGGCTAAGGTGTGAATCTCTTCTTTTCTAATGTGGATTTTTAACCTTCCATTTGAGAATGCTAAAAACAAGGTCATGATCTTGAAAGCTTGATTTTACGAAAACTCGATGTCAATGCTTAATCCATGATGTGGTTCTTTCTATTTGGGTTTGGCCTTGAACATTGAGATCTATCTTTGGGTCTAGTTGTCAGTCTGTCATTTCATTTATGTGTTGAGAATATTTTAAGGGATATAGGGGATAAAATGGTTATTTTCAAATACCCCTCCCTTGAAACCCTAAAAAGAGATAATGTGCCCCAATATTATGTTGTAATATTTCAACCATGAGTTCTTCCTATGAGGATGCCTTTGTTGAAAACGAAGGAGGGGTATAGATTGTAGGTGTCTCTAGAGGTATTGACAAAGGTGAAGGGGAATGGAGTTTACCTCCTATTGAAACGCCTTCTATTCTGCCATTTGAGGTGCTATAGGGAATTAACTTTAAGAGTCATAGGTGAAATTTTGTGAAGATATTATAAATGAGAAGGTAGGTGTGATTTAGCATAGGATTGATTCTTCAACATTTGACTTTTTGGGTGAGATTTCCCAGTAAAGGAAAAAAAATTGAAGCCTTACTGCCTATAGATTAAGTAGAGTATCAGTACATGTTTCCTAAGACTCAAACAGTCTCTCCATATTTTTTCCATGAGATACATCGAAATTATGTTCAAGTGTCAATAACTCATGTTAACATATCATCTTTGATTCAAGGCGCATATACTTATTCAAGTAGTGGTGGAGAGTCCTACCAATGAGGAGGCAAGATTTTTCATTTACAAGGTTGGAATCAATCAAGTATTCTCCCTCTCTGACCAACTGTAAGATGAGGAGTGTGCATGATGGACTTATTATCTTAAAAACTTGCAAATATTTGATTATCATGAATTTCAAGGGCTTGAAGTGTTTGCCTCAACCTACAAATATTTAAAGGAATTATGTGTTTTTCAATTAGACCCTTGTGGTCAAAGATATACAAAAGAGGAAGGCCTTATGGCTATTTCTAGGGGCACAATCTCTCATTTTTTGTGAGATTGATTATGTTTTTTATTCTGCTAATTTAATGTTAATAACCTAGTTGTGTGTTCATTTAGTAGATATGTAATCTACTAGTTCAATGGATTGTCAGGTGCTAAGTTTGCAAAAAAACAACATTTATGAAAAAATTGAAAGATCTCCCTTAACCAAACAATTTAATGACATAATCCATGTCATTGTATGGATGGTATTGAGTTCATTGCTAGATTTGATAACTACTCAAAAAGAATAGTGAGGGAAGCTTTGGAGATTGGATTGAACGATAGCAATATCAAGCAATATATTAAGAGGGATGATGGTACCAGATTCATGAAGCAACGACAACTGATGCTTCAATTACTGCAAAATTTTTCAGAAAACAAAATTGCCCACAATTTTCCATATATTATATATATATATATGAAGTATTGAGATCATTAGAAAACTGTGGGAAATTATGTTCTTCTGATGATGATCCATGCGAGAGGATCAAAACATAGAGATTTATCAAAAACTTGAGTGCAGCTTCCTTATCTATTTTTCATTGGAATTGATAAAGTATGTACAATAACTATGAATTTGAAATTATAAAAAGATACAACACAAGATATTATGTCTTTCAAGTTGTTATCATAGTAATCATTTTTTAATATACTTATAAACAATATATAGGAAAAAAGGGGTAATTAAGAAAATGATCTGCTTCTAAATGACATCGCATATTCTAGTTGAGGGCATTTATGTCCCACTAAAAGACAAAAGATTAATAAAATCTTGGTTCCTACTTCTCTCTCAAATTTTTTTGTGAGTGTGCACTTTGACCCCCCATTCTAGGAAGAAAGATATCAGCTACCTTTTGCCAGACTGACCACGTCAGGTGAAAGTGCATGAGCAGGGCTTGCCCCAGTTTGATCTAAATTTTCCTTATTGAAACCTTTGGTCCTCCAATTATGTGTATTTCATTATTGCATCTCTATTATACTCAGAAATCACTTGAGTTTTGACAACAGGATCGTTTGGATATTTTTTACTTCTTATGAGTTTACCTAATAGGTTGAACCATAATGACTAGTTTAATTGTCTATATGAGGTGGAGTGGTGCTCATAGTGATGTGATGCATGTCAAAATAAGGTATATTATCATAGCAAAAAAAAATTCATAAAAATAATATTTGTGTTCCTAAATAATAGTGAAAATGCAATGTGAGTGACAGGGGTAAGCTCAATTGCTGATCGAAATAATGTGAGGATGTGCTAACTAAGAAATCCAAGCTTTAAATCCCCCCTATTGTGACCCAATTCACAGAAAGAAGATCAGGGCACAGCCCCCATAGGTTTATTGGTAGCCCCATGCCACATGTGTTGCCAAGTTCCAATATTAAAAACAATAGTGCGAATGCAATGTGAAATGAGATTTCTAGATAGACAACATTTTTATATAAGAAAATATCAGGATTGATAGTTATAACAACGAATATATGTTGTAAAAATATGAAATTTAAATATTCATTATTAAGATTCTATGTGCAGAAGTAAAATCAGACCATAAAATATGTTAATAAAAAACAACATAAATCTTAAAAGCTAAGTTTAATCCAATCTAGTCAGTGGACATCGTAGCATGAACATGAAAGCAACTTGATTTACATAAAATTCACATAAAAAACACTTTGATATTGTAACCAATTTGATATGCCACTGCAAACTACTAAAAAGCCTTAATTAACTAAGCTTCAACTATGCAGGTAAAGAAAATTGACTAATTATAAATAGAAGATAATTAAATAGAACTAACCTCTCTAGCTTGTTAATTCTTCATGCTCAGCCAATATATTCTCTAATATCTCTCTCTTTCCATTCTCTTCACAAATTCATCTCATCCTTTTATTGTAGATTTAGCAACTTCAACAGTTGCCGCCTCTACAACCATTTGTTCCTCCCTCATTTTCCTTGGTATTTTTTCATGCCTCTCCACTTCAACATCCTCTAAATCAGATCCTAAAGTTGAATCTGTATCTGTGTCTCACCTTTATCAGTTTCTAATGAACTTCCATGGACATCATCTAATTCAACTTTGGCTCTTTCTTGGTCTTCCTTGGTGCATCTTTTCATGTCCACAACCTACAACTCCAAAACATCTGTAGCAATCATCTTTGTTTACCATGTACACTATGCCATAGTATGTAAGTGATTTCTTTCTTAGTTTTGTTACGAGATGCACTCTAGGAGTCTTCCCCTTT
Organism: Pinus taeda; assembly: GCA_000404065.3. Classification (NCBI taxonomy): domain Eukaryota; kingdom Viridiplantae; phylum Streptophyta; class Pinopsida; order Pinales; family Pinaceae; genus Pinus; species Pinus taeda. The sequence continues at coordinate 168,515 of APFE031730157.1, read as the reverse complement.
CCTATTAACTGTCACATTTTTCTGAGTTAACATTAATAATTTGAAGTTCCCAAACTTCATATATTCCTCCATTTTGACCATGGCTGCCATTTTCTTTTAAAGTCACTTATATATCTATAGCTTTAACATGAGACTCAAATGTGAATTGTTCCCATGGTGTTAATCCCAGTGAATGTTGGGTTGTTATAGATGGTCGGGATGCGCTCTTCTTGGTTCTTGGATTTGACTAGTTATTCTTACATAGATCAGGGTTGAAGGGTCGGTTACAGATGGGTCGACTAGATAACAAATAATAAATATTTCAGTGGTGTGAATGCTTTCATATTTTCTTCTCATTCATTGGTTGGATTAACTAGAGTTTTGTGTCGATCTATTGATGAATGAAGACATCCAGCATTGCTAGGATATACCGACTTATGTTTCTTTTTGTTGTTACCAACTACCTACCAACCTATTAATACTGCTGCACAGGAATATATAGAAATTCCCTATACTTACTGCATTGGACAATAAACCCAACTCAAAGCTATCGTTCTTCAAAATGCTAGTTTCTCTACCCATCAAAGAAGCGCCTAACACTATTCTCTCCCCGTAGTTTCATCTGAAGAAGCAGCACAAGGAAGATGAAGAAGCGAAGTAGAAGTAAGATCTAGTATGTCATCCTATTTTCACTTTCCATTATGAAATCTTTCTGCACAGTAGATGATAAACGCACATAGAGTTGGGGAGTAAGCTTCTAAACTAAAAGTTCATTCAGATCAGACCTAGGCTTTGAAATTTGAGTGATGAAACTGTAACATTGAAAGGGTCAATATGTTTTATCTGCACTGGACATGGAACAAACTTTACAATTGATCTAAATGGACACCATATCCGAACTGAAAACGGGCTAGCTTACTAGGATATGCATGTTGAACTGACTTTGCAATTGACTCGAATGTGTGGAGCTTGCAATTGACTCGAATTGACTCTGCACAGTAATGTTGAAAATCAGTAACTCAAATCACCTCCACACAATAATTTTGGAAATAAGTTTGGCCACAGAGCTCTCTACCTTGCAACCCAGAACACTGACATGAGAGGGGATGGCTTTCATATTTACTCCATTCCCATACGAGGTACTTTACATATCCCCAAGTGAGGATTATATACTTCGAGAGTAGCTAACGCATTAGACAAACTGGAATGTACGATATCTACTCCCTCATACACAAATTCCTGGTTGTTTCTCTCATTCCCAATAGATGAATTACCCAAAATATTAAGAGGGAAATAACTTGCTTTAACTTGCATCAAGAACGAACCCGCGTTAATAAAAGGAACGACTGGTTGCTCTCATTCATAAAGCATCGATCTGTATCCCTTCAAGTACTCTTTCCCACTCTTTCCTCCTCTTTAGGCATATGTTCCAAAGTGTGGGAAAAGTAGTTGCATAACACTGAAAGTAGTCAAATCCATGCTTTGGTGAAATGTAGTCTTTAAGTGGAAGATGTATATGTCCCAAATTTCTGTCTGACCACCACGGAGATCCAAAATCCAAATGGGTAAAAGTTCGAGGGGGTCCTAACCCTTGATGATTTGGAAGAAACAACATATATTTCTAGAGTTTAAATGTTTAGTAATACCCTTGGGGAGGTGTTTATCTCCAACAATTACATAAACCTTATCTGTCATGCCCTTACCCTGGTGGTAATCTTCCAACCGCATGATCGGGGGTGCGACACCACTGACCACTTTCTTTTTAACAATACTTCCGATCGTGGACTATGCCTACGTATATACTTAGCTTATTTTTCAACTGCTAACTACAACTTCATTAACATAGCGCAAACATTAATCTTCATAAACACATTATCATTATTTAACACAAGTGCATAGCGAAATAACTTGGGAGGGGAAACTCCCTGCAAATAAGAGTCTACCCGAAATAACGATACTTATTTAACTTTTACAAATTTACACTTGAATTGCAAATTTTACACCATGTCTGCACCACTATGTAACTTCGGTCTTTTACTGGGCACAGGCGCCCTTCGGGCTACCTTGCCTACCCTTTGTTCACTTGTCGCATGAAACTATTGCATGAACCATCGAACGAAGCCTCCATTCACCGGTGCCACAACCTATTGTGTCTCCCTGCATGCACACGTCGTTTGAGTGAACGACTTGCCAAACTCTCATTTAGTCCGTCCATCTACCATGTTGCCTGCGCGATGCCCTCAACTCGTCGTCGCACCCTTTCACCACAATTCAAGTGCTTGTTTAACAAACTCACCAACTCGCCAAGTTCAACGTGCATGCCTCCGTCATTTCACCCTGCATGGGCATCCACCTTAGCTTGCCCGTCGTTTTGTCCTACCCGAGCGCGCCTAGCAACTCACCTGTCCGTCATTCCACTGGGCGCATTCACTGCGACCCACCTAGCTCATCATTTCGTTGGGCACCTGCACCACAACCCACCCAACTCTCCATTTCATTGGGCGCATTCACCATGACATGCCCAACTATTTGTTCAGTAGGCGCATTCACCATGACACGCCCAACTCACCGACCCATTGATGCCCTCGCCCAAGCTCGCCCTCTGGTGCCCTTCTTTAGACTTGCCTGCCGACTTGTGGTCTTGACCTGACGTTCTCGTGTGCACCCACAAAACCTGTGACCCGCACCTTCCACATTTAGCCCGACCCAATCTTGCTACTTGAGATTGGTGTTGTTTTTTTTCTACACCCAGTGGCCTATCGCCTGTGGCCACGCGCCGAACACCTGTTCCTATGGCTATGATGCTTAGGCCTTAGATATGCCTACACCTTCGCCCAAATTGAGTCACCCTCCTTTGCTCTCACTTGAAATTCCCTTGGAGCTCGTCACACTTGCCTTGCATGAGATGTGTTGAATGTTTTTCCTCCTCTCACCCCCGCTTACTTATACACCAACTCGCCAATGTGTGGGCATCGACCCATGGCCCAACAGACCCACCTTTTAGGTGTTTTGGTTTTTTTTTCACGTCGGCCATGGTGAGGGTGCCCACAGCTAGACCACCCTACCATATAAGTCCATCATCGAACTTTCTGAGCACTCATCAAATTTTAAACATGAACCTCACATTTTCTTCATTTTTTCTAGCTCATCGCACTGTGGGGGCACTCGCAGCTCACCACATTGTCGCCCATCGTGCGCCCATCGCCGAACGAACCCATATTAGCAGTGTTACATCCTCCTCACCTCAAGTATTTGTCGTCCTCAAAAAATCTCCATCCCAGCAACCATTCGTTGCCAAGACAGCCATCCACACAATCGTGTATATGGGTAATCCAGATGTCCACTATTTAACCTACCTCACCCCATAGATATGCCACTGTTCTGCAACAAATCATGTGTTTGTACCCCTCATGTTGGTGATTAGTTGGGTAGCTAATCCAACTATACATCGCCTCCACAAGAACTCATGTCCATACATCATCATGACTGTCCACTACATGCTACCTCCCAATTTGTGTCATCTCACCCCTGGATGCCTGCTCAAAGTGTTCAAAGACTCATTGCAATGAGCAACTAACAATGAGCCTCATCCTCCATGATAGTCTAAGAAGATGAGGAGGGAGCAGAGCCTGTAGGCTCTCCCTCGCTAATCAACTCAATCCACCTATCCAGATCCTCCACTTCCTTCTTCTGCAAATATGCATCCCAATCCTCCATTTGAACATTTTCCCTCATATACTCTTCATCATCGTCATCCCCCACTGCTTCCAGCCTCTTAAATAGATCCAAGATGCTATCTGACAATGTCGTGATAACCTTTGACTGCTCCATAAGCTTTGCCTCTGCAACAGACAACTTCTTATAGATCTCTTCATCCCACTTCTCATTATCCATATTCATCATTGTCAACCTACGTTCAGGCTTAGTTGCTCCCAATGTTGGAACACCAATAGGTACATCCTCTCGTCTATCGTAAATGTACAGTTTCTTTGTATGGGGAACAATCATCGCATCAAATTTCTTCATAAATTCTATGCCCAGTACAACCTCATAGTCATTTATCCACACCATAGTGAGATCGACTTTCCCTGTCCATTCACCATGTGTTACATCCACTTTTTCAGCCACACCAATCACAGAATCCGGAGGAGAATTCCCTGTCTTCATTTGTGCCTGCACCAGTACAAACTTTATCCCAATCCTTCTTGCAGTATCCTCTATCAAAAAGTTGTGAGTTGCACCACTAGCCACCATAGTAAGTACAACAACACTTCTAACCTTCATTTTGACATACTCCAGTTTGTTTCTTTTCGAGCCTCTTCTTGAGACAACTTCCATAGCCACTAGAGCTCCTAGAATCTGCATAACCCCTACAGAAGTTTCTTATTTCTTCTTCACATTGGACTGTGCTAAGGTAGCCACCTTTGGTCTTGAAGGACAATTCTTCACCATTTCTGGCTCCTCGCATATCCAACACTTCAACAGTTTCTTAATCTTCACCTTGTCATGTGATCTCGAAGGCTCCTCTTTTGTTGTCTTTCCTTTTGGTTTGTCCTACTCCTTCTTCTTGTCATCGTAACCCTCATCGTAGTGTTCCACCAAATGATCCAAAATAGCAAATGCCTCCTCCAGTGTCTTAATATTTTGTCTCTTCACTTCATTCCACGCCCAAGTTTCAGACCTATGATAAAGTTGACCACCTTGTCCCTTTCTGCCATGTCTGGAAGTTCCAAAACTGCACTTGAGAACTATTGTTGATATGTCTATAGACTCCCCATCTGATTTATATATTTTATCTTCATCCCTACATCCCACATTTCATCTTGTGGAATGAAGTGGGTTTTCAAATCCTTCTTCATGTCATCCCATGAAGTTATGTCTTCAACATTACCGTTGGCAATCTAATCCATCCTCCTTCGCCACCACATCTTAGCATCCTTCATCAAGAATTGAAAAACTACCTTCACTTTGGTTTCCTCATCGAATAATCCCAAATGCTCCAAGTACTATTCCATATCCTACAAAATGTTACCAAGATTTTTCAAACTCCTCGTCTCATCAAAAGAATCCAGCTCTTTGACTTTCACATGGGAAACACCTCCACCTGAGGTGTGCCTAACAGCCTTCTTCAGAACCATGATCTCATTCATAGCATTGTTAAGAGCTTGCTACAATTTCAAGATTTTAGGCAAACCTTGATCTCTTGCTTCACCAATCTTCTTGACTTATTCTTTCGTTTGTGTATACTTCCATTCAATATACTCGTATCAAACATTGAGGTCTTCAAGTTCCTCCTTCACCTTCGTGTAGTCTTCATGAACCTGTATATTCTTGACCTTCATCAAAGCCATGTCGGAACCTAATTCTTCCATATGATCCAATTCCCTATCAAGGAAAGCCTCTCTAGAATCTTGGCTAGATTCTCCCGTCAAAACCTAAGGTTCTTCTGCCATCACTGGCATCTACTTCCTTTGTGATCTAGTGTAGACCATAAAATGGAAATCGAAATCACCTGTCATATTATTTCTTTACATATTGGCCTCTGAATCAACTGTCACATAGTGAAGTTGTGCTTCACTCGTTCTCTGAATTAGGGCTCTGATACCAACCGTCATGCCCCTACCCTGGCAGTAATCTTCCAACCACATGATCGGGGGTGCGGCACCAGCGACCACTTTCTTTTCAACAATACTAGCGATCGTGGACTATGCCTACATCTATACTTAGTTTATTTTTCAATTGCTAAGTACAACTTTCATTAACACAATGGAAGTATTAATCTCCATAAACACATTATCATTATTTGACACAAGTGCACAATGGAATAACTTGGGAGGGGAAACTCCCTGCAAATATGAGTCTACTCGAAATAATGATAATTCTTCAACTTTTACAATTTTACACTTGAACTGCAAATTTTACACCAAATCTGCACCACCATGAAACTTTGGTCTATTACTGGGCAAAGGTTCCCTTTGAGCTGCCTTGCCTACCCTTCATTCACTTGTTGCGTGAAACCATTGTATGAACCCTTCACACAAACCATCGCATGAAGACTCCATTCACCAGCACCCCAACTCATCGTGTCGCCCTGCATGTGCCTACCGTTCGATCAAACGACTTGCCAAACTCTCATTTAGTCTGCCCATTTACCATGTCACTTGCCCGATGCCCTCAACTTGTTGTCACACCATTTCACCACAACTTGAGTGCTCATTCAACTGACTCGCAAACCAACTGAGTTCAATGTGCACACCTATGTCATTTCACCCTGCCCAGGCATTCACCTTAGCTCACCTATCATTTCGTCCTGCCCAAGCATGCCCACCGACTTGCTTTTCTATCATTCCACTGAGCGCGTTCACTGTGACTCGCCCAACTCATCGTTTCACCGAGTGCGTTCACCACAACCTTTCCAACTCTCTGTTTCATTGGGCGTGTTCACCATGACACGCCCAACTATTTGTTCATTGGGCATGTTCACCACAAAATTCCCAAATCTCCAACCCACTGATGCCCTCACCCAAGCTCACCCTCTAGCGCCCTCTTTCAAACTTGTCCACTGACTGACAGTCTTCACCTGGTGTTCTCGTGTGCGCCCAGCCAACCTGTGACCTGCGCCTTCCACGTTCACCCAAACCTGACCTTGCCACCTGAGCTCAGTGGAATTTGTTTGTTGTGCCCCATGGCTTGTCCACCTGTGGCCACCCACCGAATGCTTTTTCCTATGGATAGGGTGCTTTGGCCTTAGATCTGCCTGAACCTTCGCCCAACTTCAGTCACCCTCCTTGGCTCACCCTTGAACTTTTCTTGGATCTCATTGCACTTGCCTTGGATAAGATGTGTTGAATGTTTATCCTCCTCTTGCCCATTCTTACTTATATGCCAACTCGGCATTGTAGGGGCATCAGCACATGGCCCAGCTGACCCACCTTTTGGCTATTTTGGTTGTTTTTACACATCAGCCATGGTGAGGGCACCCACACTCGAGACTGCCCCACCATATAAGTCCGTCATCAAACTTTCTCAACACTTAGCCATTTTTAAACATGACCCTCGCGTTTTCTTCCTTTCCGCCGGCTCATCACACTATGCAGGCATGTCCAGCTCGCTACCTTGTCACCCATCATACGCCCATTGCTGAACGAACCCATCTTAGGGGAATTACACTATCCCTTCTAACTAGTGACATCCTACCTGAGCAAATGAACTAGAAAATGTTCTCCATTAACCATTTCCTGGTCTTTAGTAGACTTGTCCGAATGTAGGATGCTAATTGTTTGCTTTTTGTAGCCTGTTTGATCCAGTCCATAGGGTCTCTGTTTTCATAGGTATTTTTCCCTAATGATGTCATTCTAAATCCAGAGATAGCCCACCATAAGCTCATGGACAGTAGAGCCCAATCGAAGAATTCAATCTTTTTGATACCCCATCCTCCAAATTTTATCCTTCTAGATAAAGTATCCATTTTAACTAAACGTATCTTCCTACCTTTCGTAGCTCTTAACGATATAAATTTTGTGATGATGGCATCAATGTGAGATATGATCTCTCTGGGAAGTCTAAAGAGATGCATCCAATATAAGGGAATGTTATGTAGTACAAATTTTACCAAAACAACCCTGCCTCCAAGGTACAACCACTTGTGAGTCCAATTATTTATTTTCCTATAGAAGACGTCAATGAGCCATTTCTAGTCCGAATTTAAACATTTATTTGGTTTCAAGAAAAAACCAAAAAAATAAGTCAAGAAAATTAGTGAGGTAGGAATCCACTAGGGCATGTGAAACCTCAAAAATATCCTCCACCTATGCATCCTCCACCGCAAAGTGAAAGTTGTTTGGTTTGTGTTTCTTTATAACAAAACTTGATGTGTTATCGAAAGAGAAGATTATTTGTTGAAGATGCAGCCACTGATAAAAGAAAATCCACAAATATGTCTATCGACCCTACAAAGAGAAATATAGCTAAAGATGCAGAGTTTAGGAATATGTACCAAAGTGTGGGAAAAGCAATTGCATAACACTAAAAGTAGTCAAATCCATGCTTTGGTGAGCCACAGTATTTATCCAGCTAACCAAATCTCATAGGCAGCTATGGAAGCAAACCAAATATAGCCACGAGTAGATAAAGCATGGGTGGTGGAGGACGTCAAGAAAAAGGTAGGGGTAGGAACATACCCTATTGATTTCAAACCAAACAGGCTCTGAATATAGGGGTAGGCAAGAGATATGAATATATTTACATGCTCAAGTAAACTCTGGGCCACTTGAAGCTTGGAGAAATCCTTCCGGCCATTGTTGTGAAGTAGATCCAGGATGCTCAGCCTTCATTCTTTTGATTCTCCAACTAGTCTTTCCTTGTGCAAACCCTTTGAACAAGGGCTCGAATTGAATATTTTTAGTGCGGCGTTCGAATTGACTATTTTTAGCAATTAAAATTGTGGTGGGAAAATGATTCGAAACTCAACCACTACAAAAGAATATGGTTTGACAACAATTTTCGTAGATACTAATTTAAATAGGTAATATATTAACATAAAGGAAATAGTTAATACATTAAAATTGTGGTGGGAAAACCGATTCAAAACTCAACTACTACAAAAGAATATGGTTTAACAACAACTTTAATAGATACTACTTTAAATAGGTAATACATTAACATAAAGGAAATAGTTAATACATTAATATAAACGATACAAGATTCAAACTCAAAATCTAGCACAGAATATTTGAACAGAGTAAAGTGATTCTTCTTAGATATTTTATTTCTCTTTTTATAATTTAGTTTAATTTGTCTTTGAAGATATTAAAAAACCATTTATTTTAATGAAGATGAAATCATTTTTAATGAATAAAGTATAAGTCCCAAAGCAGATGTTACACAATTTGAAGAATCCAATAATATCATAAGAAAATTATTTAATTCTAGTCAAACCATTTTGGGGCTCTTCCAAAATGAAACTTTCAAAAGCTCAAGGAAAAATATATTTCGCCATAGAAAAAGTGGTCTCCTCTAGATGTTTTTAGTCCCCTTGCTATCCATACATCTAATTATTGTGGAAGAACTCCAATATATATCTTAATTTGAATGAATAGTTTCAACAAGGACATTTATATGGCCCTCAAGGACTAAATCCAAGAATTTTTCCTTGTTTAATATGATAGGGAAATTCATCTTCTCTTATCATGTACCCACCCCCCTAAGTGGCACTAAGGAGGTGAGTTCATGAAAATTTTCCTCTTTAAGTACTATTATAGGATCTCTTTTGAGCTTGTATATGTATTTTTGCTCAATAATAACTTTCCAACCATTGTATTCTTGCTTGATTACGAGCCATGCATAGAAATATATGACCTAAAAATTTATTCATGTTCTTTTTTTCTCAACCACACAAGCAATCGTACTAGTGATGTGGCAACAAATTCGCCATGCATTTGTACTATTCCATGTCACAAATAGTATAATTCACCCTTGGGTTCACACTTGTTGAGACATTCATCTTTGCTTAACAGCGTATTGGGTTTGTTATTTGTTGTATATGATAGGCATTCTCTTATCATGTACCTATCCCTCTAAGTGGCATTAAGGATGTGAGTTAGTGGATTTTTTTTCCTCTATATGCACTATTATAGGGTCTCTTTTGAGATTGTATACATGTTTTTCTCAATAAGAACTTTCCAACCATTGTAATATGGCTTAATTATGAGTCATTCGTAGAAAGAAATGACCTTCTAAATATTTCATTAAGTTCTCTTTTACTCAACCACGTCAGTGATCATAATGGTGATGTGGTAGCAAGTTCACCAAACATCTGTACTATGCCATGTCACAACTAGTATGATTCATCCTTGGGTTCACACTTGTTGACACATTCATGTTTGCCTAAATTTTTATTGGATTATAAAGCTACTCCTCCACAATTCTACCACATTCTCACCAATATTCGCATCGTACGAAGCCCTTTAAACCATGCACCACAATGCATATGAACATTTTGTCTATGCAATATGTCACTTAGTAGAAAATGTTATCCTATACAATATCACTTACCATGTCTACTTTTCTTTGTATGCATCATGCTTTTCTCTATGTCTTCTATGCCCCCCACATCTTCCTCCTTACTCTTTTCTTCCTCTATCTCTTATCTTTTTATTTATTTTTATTTCTCTCTTTCTTCATTGCATGATGAAACTATTTTATTTTGTGGCAATCTCCTTTCCTCATATTTATCACATCTATAAAGACTATAGAAATGAAACAACCAACTAAAGTGTGCCATGTGTCAACCTCAAAACTTACAAGAGATGCAACAACCAATTAGAGCATTCCACATGTCCTCCTCAAAGTTTTCAATGATACAAAAACGTGGCAGATACCACGGGGAAAACATTTCCCAACTCATGATATTCCAATGAGTGTCTACCACATGTCCCTTAAAAATTATATGGCCTTTGTCATATCGCATGTTTTTTTTGTGTGCAGTACAATGTCTATCACATGAAAATAATTCCATGTAGTATCGAAAAAAGCATTAAGAAAGCCTTGAAAACCTTCCAAATTTTTACTAATTTGTGCCTAAGTGTGTTCCAGAGGGTGAGGCACTTCTCTACAACCCTTAGGCTTCTGTAAAACTAAAAAAAAGGCATGAATATTTAAAAAACAATGGTTTATGTATTCATAAGCTTATTTTGTCAAGGGAATAGCTATGTTTGTCAAGATGTTCATACCTACATCCCATTCCATAGAAAGCATGATGGATGCCCTGAATGATGTGTGATGTTCAACTATACAAAATGGGTTAGAAACAAATCAATTTTTGACATGTTCAAATTTCAGAGATTGAAATTCTCTTTTGAGTAATTTTGAATTTTGTGAGGGATTAATGATCATAAACATGGATGAAACAAGGGAAGACAATCACCCAAAGCCTCTAATGTAGATCTCACATCTCCTTTCCCTCTTGGAGTAATGTTATTTGACATGTTTCCTTACAAAACTTTCATTGATGATTATCTTAAAAAATAGACCCCAATAGTGTTTAACTATTTGTAATGCAATTAAAAAAATAAAATATTTTTTTACTATGACCAAAAAATAGCCATTTCATTGGAATTTCGATAGTTGTTGACCAGAGATATGTTATCCAAATGGAAAAATATTGACTTTTCCAAATGTTGATATTCTGATAGATAGATAATTCACTTGGTCAAACATCAGATATTTGATGAATGTTCAAGTGTCATTGAATATCTAACGAACAAATGAAAAAGGGAGATCCAATTGTAAGATGACCTTGGTCAAATTTGCATTGAAGGCACTAAAAACGGGGTCAAAAGGGGGTGATCCTAGATATGGATAATTTGAAGATTGCACCATTCATGTAGTTGACGACTGCTTGTGTCAGTTTTGAATAGACTTGGAGAAAACTAAGGGAATTTGAATGTTGTTTTGAGAATGTTATGGACGAAACCTTTGAGAATATTATAAACTTGTATGGGAATATTACACATACAGTTGGTAAGAGAATGGATCAGTGTTAAAGGATGATGAAAACTAAAGAGACATCGTTATATCCTCCTTTTTACTTTTGAGAAGATAGGAATTATGGCTCGGTCGTGCATGGATATGAACCTTACTTTATTGCTATGAAATTAGATGAATTTGTGGACATTATAAGACCATATCATTTCCCTTTGAAAGAAAATGTGTGGAGGATATTTGGGGGAAATATGACTATCCATAGCATGTAGATCAGATTTTGGGACCTTGTGGATCTTTTCCTTAGACCCTAGTAATGCTTGGAGGTTGTATTTGGAGGGCTAGTGAACAAAAACCTAATACAACCAAGAATATTAGTGTTGGAGCACCTATGGTTTGGGAGAAAGGCTTAGGGGTTCTAGGAGTTAAGGGTTGTATAAATTCCTTGAAATCCTACAATTGCTTGAATGAACAAACATGAAACTAATTATGTTACATGAAGATATGAGATATCTTCTATGATAGATAAGAAGTGGAATAGAAACAGGGATAATGAAACACAATCACACACAATAATACAATATTTTTCTAGGGAACCCAACTGGGAAAACCCATCTTCTTCTTGTATATTTTATTGGCAAAAATTGAGCAAATAGAATTCCTTACAAGGCAAATTGTTTCAACAGAAAAAAAGGTTATTCTCTTTGATAATGGGAATTCCTTCTTACAAGAGTCATACAATGATATTCCCTTTACATAATACATAGATAGATATGGCTAAATACTATTTACATGCTCCATATAATGTAAGCAATAAGTACAATATTTTATAATGTCGCATGTTATTATAGAACTCCTCCCAAGTACCAACTCTAGCTAAGATCAAGCTCAAAAACATCAATGACCAATACACATAATCTATACACAACATGTTAGACTTCCTCCAAATATAGGATGTCATTCATCTTTCCACATGGTCTTGGTTTTGATTCAATACAATAAAAGGTGTACCTTGTTTATCCATCTCCAACCAATCTCCATTCCTACCACAAGGAAAACTCATAATTCCAACTAGGAAAAATCTACCATTTACATTGAGCTTAAAAGAATATCGCTTCAATTCATATTTCATCACTATAATAACCAACCACTAGTTTTCACCATTATAATAACTCTATCAGGTTTTTTACATCCTCTTTGATTAGTTTCAATTGACCAAATAGGATGAGGTGGTAGGTACTAAACAAGATAGAATTGAAACATCAACACCTTGAAAAATATATCCATTGGCAATTGATTGTACCATAAGTAAGGTCGTGTCTCTAGATGAGGTTCCACAACAGATGATAGGAGAGGTTCCACTAAGCAAGCAATAGATTTATTCAAGATTCAGGTCCCTACATTCCTAGGTGTAAGGATGTTGCATGAGCCCATGGAGATCCCCATGGGGGACCTAATTTTCATTTATATTGTCGTGGAAGAAACTGGGGAGGTTCAACCACATAGGTGTTTTCTTTACACTATCAGGTAGGTGTGTTAGGTCAATAAGTGTTAGGCCGTAAGTGAGCCATATCCCCTTGGATTTATTTGAGGTCGAGAGAGCTGGAGCCTTTCCATATGGTTGTTTGGATAGACAAATGTGTTGTTCCACATCAAGTTAGTGAGGTTCAAAAAAACAAATAGGAGAGGATTCTAGTAACCACATAGTTGATGAGGTGGTTAAATTGAACTATCCGCCATGAAAGGGCACCACCATGAGAGCAGTTATGGTTGAGAGCTATGCAAACATCAATTCCTTCCTACCTACTGTTATGGCCTGTTATAAGAACCCCTCCTTCCTTGTAAATAGTTAGCATGATAGTTACTCCAGAAGATCCCTCTCATTTCACATTTTTCCATAGTGTCAAAACCTAATTTTGAGTGGTTCAATGAGGAAAACCCACCTTGGCGATATCAAATTGGAAAACTGGCATTTCCAGGGGTTTCCATAATAGTGGTAAGATTCCTTCAATTGAGAGGCTTGATGAAACTTGCACCGAGACGTTGAAGTTTCCCCATCCAAATATGATGGTACGCAACCAAAATGCGTACTCATCCTTCCTTCCTTACTTCTAGTTGTAGGGTTTCAACCCGTCAAGTGTTATATGGAGAGAGGTCGGAGGTTTATTAGAGCCATTAAGGGTGTCCTATTGATTTATGATGGTTTCACCTTGTTTTAAGGTGTGTATCTATGCAAGAGGAAATTTTCAAACCCGTTCAGTGTGTGCCATATGATATTATTCTTTTTCATAGTCTCCACATCAAAGACAATTTACATCTCCAATAAGTATCTCCTTGGCCTGGGCATACGAAACCCATACCATATATGTTAGGGATGAATGTACTCCTCCTATGTGTGTGTGGATGCTACTCTAACCTTTTTTGATAGGCAGATATAGAGCTTTCTGGATATCTATGCTTTACTCGTTTTCCATTAAGGGACAACAATAAGCTGCTATGGCATAAAAGAATCTAAGCACCAACTAGGGGTGTAAAAAAGTTCATCCAACATATAACATTATCCAATTGGGATGATGCTACCACTACTAGTTGATTAGATTCAACCAAGAATTCCTTTCTGCTAGCTAAGGTTTGCAGTGCAGGCCTCTTCTCATCCTTACAACTATGATGAAAAGAATCCATCAGTGGAACTAGATCATATTATCTTAAATCAAAACCCTTATCATTTGGCATTAAATTGAAATAGCCAAAATCTAGTTTCGATGTATTCGATGACTATTATTTTTCTTCATCGAGGATCAAAAAAGAAGATTCTTCTTATTTAGTTAGAATGGAATTTCATAAAATTGATCCCTAGGGATACCCCATAATCAACAAGAGGAATTCCAAATATATGTTATATACAAGACCTATTTGAGGTGTCCTTGATGAGATGAGTAAGCGTCATCCCATAGTAGAGCTACTAGTAGTGTCCCAAGATGAGCCCTACTATATTATAGCAACTTTTCTCTTCATGAGATAAAAATATGTTGTTGTTGGGTGTTACACATCCAACATGCATAAGTCCTGTGAAATCAAGAGGTAGGTGATCTCCTTAGTGCACCCACATCATTCCCAAGACCTACCTCTATTTGTTTGGATGTGTGCAACCAACAATAGCAAAAGAAGGCTAAACAAATCACATGTGCCCAATAAATTTGTATTTTCTGGGTTCTTTTAAATGAGTATATTTTAGGGCTTTGGTCCAATAATAGTATAGAAAATTCTCATTTCAATCTTTAAAAATATAAAAATATGAAAGTTAGTGAAACTTCTCACATATCAATTTTTTATGTGTTCAATTGATAATATTAATGGTGCAAGCCAGAAAAAATAGTCTTTGTCATAGGAAAGGACTAAAAATAGATCTACTAAATGGGTCTAAAACATTTTATACATAAGAAATAAAGGAATCTCTCTTCATAACCAAATATCAATTCTTGAGTTCTCGAAAGAAAATAGAAAAATCGATATCTTTTATTTCTTAATATTCAACCCTATTCCTTCACAATTTGAATGGACATAATCCACATTCCCATCAACATTGACATCGACATCATTGATATGTTCTTAAATTACACATTTTGTTTCTTGAAAGTCTACAACCTGTGACAAATATACATACTCAGGTTCATATGATGTATTATTTCTCAATCCTTTTGGAGGACATGTTACCATTACATACCAGTTAGTCTCAACTGGATCTTGTACATAGAATACTTGTTTAGCTTGCAATGCTAGAAAAAATGGATCATCTTTCCAATCATTTTGACTTAAGCATTTCTTCATGTTCACCATTGTAAAACCTAAATCATCAGTTTTGACCCCTCGCTTATTGTATACATCAATAAAATTACATTTGAAGAATGTGTACTCCATAGAAAAAATGTCCAATGTAATTATTTCTTCTACCACTCCATAAAATGTTGTGTATTGAAGTACAGGGTTTGCATCTTTCGAACTTGAACTCATCATTGTTTGAGCTTCCATACACACGCCACTATTTTGGGTGGTTCTCTCATTCTCTATGTTTTTTGTATGGAATCTATAACCATTTATTAGGAATCCCTTGTAATTATTCATGAATTTTCTCGGGCCACATGCTAGCCATTTAAGTGTATCAGACATCTTTGCATCTCCTTTCACATTTATATTTTTAAATGTAGTTAGAATTCATACATTCAACCTTTGAAAAAATATTTAAATTCCTACATGACAATATTCCCATATATATATTGATTTTTAAGTACACTTGTAATATAAATAATATCATTACCTGTTGTTTTAATCAACTAGTAAAATTATGGGTGGGGAGTTTCAAGTGTTCTAAGGAGGGAGTGACAAGGTTATATGTTAGGAAATGACAAGCCATGCTAGAGTTCCATGGCATGTTAGAGAGGGCTAGGGTGTGCTAGGGAGTGTAAATCATGCCAAGAAATGTAGGGGATTCTAACACATGCCACATAGGGCTAAGGGGTTGTTAGATGTGCCATGTGTTATGACATGTCAAGATGTAAACTGTGTTTCTTCATTGTTGTATGGCCATGGTTGGACATGAGCATTGAATTAGTAACTTGTTGAGATTGGACATGAATATCCTAAGATGTGTAATAGGTAGCTCTTATGTGAACAAGGCATAGTAGAGTTGTAGTAAATATAACTTGGTTAAGTTGTTGGAGTCGGGGCAGGACTTGGTTAGGTTCCGGCCAAGTCTAAAAAAAGTAAGTGTAGTTGTGAGGGCATGATAGCTAAGGAGTGTCAGGGCATTCCAAGGAATGAAAAGGTGTGCTAACACGTGGTAGATAGTGTTAATGGATGGTGATTAGGAGAGTTAGGGAGAGTCAGGGGCACACAAGGGAGAACTAGGTCAAAATGCTTGGAAATGAAAAAATAAGAGTGTGTGCAAAGGTGTGTAAATGAATTCTAGGTTTCCCATGGATGAAGTGTTTTAGGAGAATTTCATAATAGGAATTGCAGGAGGTAAGCCTATGTTTGTGATAAGGCATGAACAAAGCAATTTCAGAGAAAGGGAGACTTTGGGTTGGGCACAATATTGTTTTGGTAATGCATTGGTTGGGTTCCCAAGTCGCAAACAAATAAGGTTGTTTGTGAGGGTGTTAGTGTCAATCAGTTCAGCCTGTCACCAGTGATCAAACATGTTCTTACAAGGTTTTTGTAGGGCATTATGTCAATTTTTTCTCATTTTTGTGAGTCTTCAAATACAAATCTGGTCATCGGCTAGTGTGTTTATGGCTATTTCCACTCTCTCAAGAATTTCATATGTCAGTCACTTTCATCACTCATTTGAGTCTACAATCATGAAAAAATAATTAATATCACTTCACTCACATCATCAGGGTCTCCATTCAGCTCAGTGTCACCATTAGGTCATTAGGGTTAAAGTCACAAAATCAGTCATTTCATTTATAAATTTGGCAAACGAGGAGTAGAAATAGGTAAATTTGTTCAATAACACTTGATTTCAAATGTAATTTATGTTTTTAGATGTAATAATGTTCCTCACATTCTAAATTTGGAAGAAGAGGTCCTAAGGCTACAAAACTAAAAAGGAAAGTGAACTGGTGAGGTGGGCCATCCTACCTCATTAATCACTTAGAAACTAAAAGCAAAATATAAAAGCACATGGAGGAGCTCATTCACACTCATTTGCACTTGTCTACCATCCTAGCATCGAGATCCCCCCTCTCCTTTGCAAAACATTGTGATTCCATAGCCCTCACTAGAAAAAAATGACTCTCGTTGAGCGTAGAGAGCCTTCGCTGCGCATAGGAAGCCTTCACTATGGGGCAGAGTTGTCCAAAATTGTTTTTAGACCACCAAAATTCATTTTCAAGCTCCTCTTCTGTCATTTCATCCTCTGAGCTCCATAAGAGGTAAGTTTAAGAGTTTTCAAGCCCTCCTTTGCCTTATATGTCAAGAAAATGATCAAATACATCTTCTTCTAGGGTTTACATGATTTTCATGGTTTTGATCCTCAAATGATGAATTGTTGCCCTAAACCGTAAATTTTGTGTCCCTACACCTATGTTTGTAGCTCATACACCATTTCCATCCATCACAAAGCCTTATACCCTCATTTTCTATCATTTTACTCTAAACCCTAATATACCCTATCTCTTTCTAAGATAGGTCTGTGTTTTGGCATTTTCCACCCCCTCCCCTCACTCATTTCTCAAAATTCATTTTTCCCCTACTCACTGACATCATCCCATTTTCCTAAATTTCTTTAAAAGTTTAGGCAACTCCTAAGTCCATCATACCACCTCATTCCCTCACAGCAGCAAATTTCATTATTATTCCCTGTCTTTCACCTAGGGTTTGAAGTATGGAGCCTGAATCATCACCATCAGAGAAGAGGAGGTACAACAAGGGGGGAAATTTAGTGAGGTTTTATCCCTCTAATTGCAATTAAATCACCTCCTCCCCATTTTTCATTAGATGCTTTGAAGATGTCAATTGTTTAGGGTTTTGTCAAAGAGTGCAGGAAGTAGGTTACCATGAGCATCTGACAAGTATATTTTCCTTCACCTTGAAGGAATACAAGATCACCATTGCAGGGAGTGATTTCATGTTTTCAGTGGATGCCATCTCTCAAGCTACAGGCATACCAAACCATGGTGAAAATTGGTTCAAAGGCATGAACCTAGACCTAGAAAAGTAGAAACCGTACTTGAAATCATGATACAAAGGAGCTTACTCACATGTTTTCCCATTCAGATACTTGTTGGAGAGATATACACCATTGATGAAGGTTGTAATGAAGTTCTTTACATGTGAGGGCATATTTTCTAGGCTATATCAATATCACATAAGACTTCTCATGCACTTTATAGCTACCGAGTCTCTAAATTTTTCCAGCTACTTGTATAGGAGCCTAACCAAAATGTATGAGAGGCTGAAATTGAAAGGAAAAGTTTATTATATCAGCCTCTTTCACCATAGTCTGGTAAAGGTTATAGTACTTCATCAGTTGATAGAGAAGAACATGACATGGGGCACCGTCATTGAGGCAGCCTTGAGAATGCATATAACCACTTCACCAAGCCAACACCAAACCATGTCAGTACATCCCATGAAGGTGGGGTCATCAACAAAACATGATGAGGTTTTCGAGGCACGTAGGCTTGATGTGACCAAGACATATTAAAGAGGTATAAGGCTTGTGTTTTCTCCTCAAATTGAGGAAGGGGCCAAGCCTACTACATCAACAGAACAAGGATCACCATCACATCATGAGGCTTATTTGCATGATGAAGAGCCCATTGAGAATGAATTTGACCTAGTTGACTTGGAGGAAAATGATGAGCATCAAATCCTGCAAAAATTCATCAAATATAAGTATTCTCAGATCATGGATCTCAAGGATAATTTTGAAAGGGCCAAATTCATCATTTCACTCCTTTAGCAAGAAAACACTCAACTTAAGGCAAAACAACTAGTCATGGATAAAGAGCAATTAAAAGCCAAGAAATAAGATATGAAAGGAAAGGAAGTGGTGGACCATGAGGACATTCAGAAACATGAAGGAAATGTGGTAAGGAAGAGACCAAGGACAATGGGTCTTAGGAAGGCACTTCAGAGGGAAAGAGAACAAAAGCCACCAATGGAAGAATTGACCTTTGAAGATAGGGTTTCCATGGAAATAAATGAGGACATGGATTTTTGGCTTAACAAAGTCAATTTCCATCTTGAGAATCTCCTTGAAAAGGCCAACATGGATAAGTACAATTTTCAAATGAAAATGGCCATCCATTATTACACAAGGAATCAGGTTGCCAAGGTCAAAATCAAGCAGTTGAAGGAAAAACTCAAGGAAACCATAATCAGCCAAGAGGAGAAGGGTAAGTTATATTTTCTTTCTGATGCATCCATTATTGCATAACATCCCTCATCATGCATCTCTAGACAAATTTTGGGATGATTTGGAGAAAATTTTGTGTTTTGGTGCACACTTGTAATTTTTTGGCAATTTTCTATCTAGGAGCCTAGCGAGCTCACGCGATGCTTCTTCCTTAGGTCTCCCAATGATGGAAAATCAGAAATTTTGGAAATATTATGAACTCCTCTCAAAACCCATTTTCCCACTTTCTTGGTCTGGGGCTCACTTTTTGAGAAATTTGCAAAAAAGAGGCCAAAAAACACCTTTCTGCTCCTCTTTTTCCATTTCACTGCGCACTTGGAGACACCTTAGGAGAATGTCCATATCTCATCCAAAAATGGGTCATTTTGAGTGCACAAATACTCTAAACACAGATAAAATCTCCCATATTTCCATAATAGGCTTTATATATGGATTTGAACTTCAGAATGGTACTCACAAATGGCCTCCAATAACTTGCCATGCACCTCGAAATTTCTGATATTTTTTGTAAACTTTTCATTGTGTAATTTTTTGTAATTCCTAGTTTGACTTTGGTAAAAGTAAAAAGGGAGAAGTAGATGAATGTGAGGGGTAAAAGAAAATGTAAATAATGGGTGGTTATTATTTGCAAGCTGTTTTGAGGTAAATTTGACCTCATTTATGAGAGATGTTGGAGTCAAAGTTAATTGTAGAAGTTGTTTTTAACTTTCCTAAAGATTAGGGTTTGGTTAGAACACCTCATGGAATAGTTCATAGAGTCATGGATTCGACCCCTGAGAGTGGGGAGATGTTGTTTTGGTCTTTATGTATCCGATTCTCAGTGATAGAATGGGTTGGATTTCAAAGGAGAGAACTATTGTAGCTTGTACTTGGACATTTTCTGGAAAGTAAAGGTCACAGTTTGTAGCTATTACCTAGGAATTCATGTGAAATAAGTCTATGATGTTGTTTCTTCTATATTATAGCTTTATATGAAATATATTCATATTATATTTCCATTCATCAATTCTTCAATGGTTTTTCTTACAATTTATAAATGAAATTCTTTGCATAACGCTCTGTTTTGATGGAAAAATCATTATGTGTTACTTTCTTTCTTGCTTAATGAACTCATTTTCATGCTCACTAATACATTTTTCTTCTCATAAGCACTACACTACACCAAAAAACCCTAAGATCTGTCACAAAAGTAATGCTACCTTTCTCCTTTATATATTTGTTTTTGTAATCCTTTGATCCTCTGACCTAGCTACCTAGTTTTTCTCCCTTATCCAGCAAAAAAAAAACTAATTTTTCCAAAACCCACCTGAGCCGTGATTTCATATAGAGATCCCTCTCTATTTGGTAGGGCTAGCTTCCAAATTAAAATCTTGGTTTGTGGTTACCTCCATCGATATCCACATCAGCCTGGGACATTGTGGAGGATAACATAGGGCATGACAACTAGGGAGTGCCAAGGTGGTCTAGTGAATGCAAGGTTCCCAAGTCATGGAAAAATGTAATGCTAGTTGTGAGGTCATGACTGCCAAGGTGTGTTAGGGAACGCTAGGGCATGCTAACATGTGCGAGATAGTATGAAGACATGTCAAACAAGCTAAGATGTGCCAAGTGCTAAAGCATGCTAAGATGTACAAGGGTGTCACAATGCATGCCAATGACTGTCAAGGAAACAAAAGCAAGGAACAAGTTAAAATACAAGGAAATGAGCACATAATAGGGTTAATAATTCATCAATTTACCTTTTCCATGAGGGGCATGCTAAGAACACCAACACAAGGTGCCAAGTGCCAGGTGCCAATGCATTCTGAGTGAAAAAATTCCTTCATTTCTTCTCATATAATTTCCAATAATTTTTCTCAAATAACTTTAATATTAAGCCATCTCAAGTAATACCAAGTCATCTCAACACATGCAAAACATGCTAAGACTTGCCAAGTTCCAATGCGTGTTAGGGAGTGTGATGCATGCTATGAAGTGGCAGAGAATATCGAAGAGTGATAAGTTGTTCTAGAGAGTGCCAATGCATGTTGAGGAGTGTTAGGGAGTACTATTAAAACACAAGGGAGCACTAGGTAAAAATGCATGGAAGTGAATGAATATGAGGGTGTGTCGGGGAGTGTTAATGAGTGCTAGCTATCATGCCAAGGAGGGAGTGAAAAGGTATGCGAGGGCATGTCAAGAAGTGCTAGAGTGTGCTAGGTAGTTCTGGGGTGTGCTAACATGTGCCAAATAGTGCCAAGGCATGCCACGTGCTAAGACATGCTAGGATGTGTAGGTTGCCAGAGTATGCCAATATGTGTCAAGGAGTTTCAAGGAAACAAAAGGAATAACCAAGCTAAAATGTAAGGAAATGAACACATAAGAGGGCTAATAAGTCAAGATTTTATCTTTTTCAAAAGGGGCATGCTAGGCACACTAATAATATGTTCCAATACATTCCAAGTGACAATGTGTGCCAAGTGCTAATGTTTGTCAATGCAATATAATGAAAAGGTGTTCTAGGGAATGCTAGGGACTACAATTCATGCCAACACATGATAGGGGAGTGCTATGATATGCGAGGGCATGCCAACATGTGCTTAGACATCCTACTCATGGCAAGATGTTCTAGGTACAAAGATGTTCCAAGACATGCGAGGTGCCAAGGAATGTTAGTGTACTATTCGAAAGCATGTCAAGGTCTGCCATGAGTGTTGACGAGTGTTAGGTCTCTCCCATTAATAGAATTTACAGAGCTTGATTATGTATTAAATAATATAGCTCCTACACACACTAGTGGAACATTATTTAAAGGAAATTCGCTAGATAATAAATCTAATAGAGATGAATAACATGTTGACTCATAGGAAAAATATATTCCTATGACTTGAGGGAAATGATACACACTAATTACTCATTAACAAATTGATTGACTATAACCACTATGACCTTGGAAAAATAATGAAAAAGACTCCACAAAAGTGGTCTTAAATTGTTATCGTTTGACAAAAAATATAGTAACAAGTACATAGAATCATCAAAAAGTCATTGGAATGATCATTGATGACGAACATTTTTTTACCGTCACCAAATGTAACCAAAAAGAGCATTGATGAGGGTCAATAAAAGATCGTCAGTAGAAGTGTTATCAAAGAGAGAATTAGTAATGCGCCTTTAATGACCCTCACCAAAAGTGTCACCAAAGAGAGAATTAGTGATGGGCCTTTCACGAACCTCACCAAAAGTGTCATTGAAAATGGCTTTAGTGACAAACCTTAAAGGACCATCACTATATACACTTACAATAATGTTTTTGTAAACATCGTCACCATATGAAACATTGATGATAGAACTTAAAGGTTCATCACATTCATGAAGCATCATCAAAAACTCATTGGAATGATGAATGGTGAGAAACATTTTTTGATCGTCACCAAAAGTAACCAAAAAGAGCATTGGTGAGGGTCAATAAACGATTGTCACTAGAAGTGTCACCAAAGAGAGAATTAGTGATGGGACTTCAATGAACCTCACCAAAAGTATCACCAAAGAGAGAATTAGCGACAGGTTTTTAACGACCCTCACCAAACGTGTCATTGAAAATTGCTTTGGTGACAAAGCTTAAAGGAACATCACTATATACACTTACAACAATGCTTTTTTAAAGACTGTCACTATATGCGACATTGGTTATAGACTTTAAACGTCCATCATAGGCATGACCCTCACCAATGGACTTTTTTCTTGTAGTGAAGGGTATTTTTCTATTCATGATTTTTTCGGCAGTGAAAAGATTACCTTCACTCTTCTCAACGCCATACCCCATATCAAGGACTGGTGGGAAACCTACTATGAGCAGAAGGAAAGTACGACTTCACTTTTTTCAGCTGTACCCACGTGGAATTCATTCTGAAATGCCATCAAGGAGTAGTACTACCCTATCAAAAGATATGAGGATAAATACATGAAGTGGACCACACTGCAGCAGGGAAGGGACCAAGACGTTCCGAAGTTTACCAATATTTTTCATACCCTTCACACAAAGTTGGGTATCAAGGATTCTCAGCTACATTTGGTACTCAAATACCACTACTTCCTACAAAAGTACATCCAGGATGAGTTGGAGTTCTTGTACATCTCCTCGCTTAGCACGACATATCAATACATTCTCAAGATCGAGCAGAAGTTTAAATAGAAGAAACGAGACTTTGGATCTGCAAATCCAAATCAATGGAAAGGCATCCCATGACCGCTAAACAAAGGACAAAGCCAAGGTGGGGTGGCCCAGGACAACCCACCAAAGCCGCAAGAAAAGAACAACACCGGGAAGCCGAAGAAGGACATGGGAAAGTGGTGTGAGTTCCATAAGAGCTCCACTCACAACACAAGTGAGTGTCAGGCCAACCAGTCACTGGTGGCCAAGCTGAAGTTTTGGAATCAAATGCTTATTCATACTCTAAGTTAGAACCTAATAAGGAGAATGACAAAGGGAATCAAATTCTCAATGCAAAGCCCAATGCCACTATTGCCAGCATGAATATCCAGAAGGAGGAACCCGAAGATCCATAGGAGGAGGAGCGCCTCTTCCACTCCCAGGTGTGGGTAAAGAGCTCTCCACTACAGTTCACTGTCAACTACAGGAGCCAAAAGAACCTCATTTTGGTAGAGGTTATGAAGTAGCTAGGCTTACTGACCACAACACATCAACAACCATACACCATCGAGTGGCTTCACTAAGTGCAGGATCTTCACATGAGCCAACATTTCCACCTTCCATAAAACATTAAGCAGTTCACAGATGAGGAATTGTATGACGTTTCTCACCTTGATGTTTGTAATGTATTATTAGGCCAACCATACTTGTGGAAGTGACATGCTATACATGATTCAAGGCCTCTTGCTAATATTTCCACTTTAGGAAATAGGTTGTATAGGATACTAGAGGTAGCACCATCTACCACCATCTCTTTTGTTACTGCTAAAAAATGGAGTAAGCTCATTTCCAAAATCGGGAAATTTGTTTTCCTGATGATACGCCCTCAAGGAAGAAGAAGACGATGGTTGCAACCTCTAGACATGGCCCCTCCACATGACAACTACAAATGGATTAGGTCGTGGAAGAGTACGAGGACACCTTCACCTCCCCTATAGGGGTTCCTCTGCGCTGTTCGTTCAAGCACTCCATCGATCTGACCCTAGCTGCATCGCTGCCTAAAGGACCAATCTTTCAGTACTCCATTATAAAGAACGATGAAATCAAGAGGCAAATTTAGGAGTTGCTACAAAAAGGTCACATCCGACCGAGTTCGTCGCCCTGTGGGAGCCGGATCGTGTTGGTAAAAAAGAAGGATGGGACTTCGAGATTCTGTATTGACTATCGGGCACTAAACAAGATCACTGTCTGGAATAGGTAACTGATCCCATGTATTGATGACCTTTTATTCCAAATGAAGGGGGTAGAATATTTCAGCAAGATCGATTTGTAGTCAGGATATCACTAGGTACTAATCAAACCCTTTGATATGTGGAAGACTATCTTCAAAGCTAAGGAGGGCCTTTTCGAATGGTTGGTTATGCCTTTCGGGTTGATGAATGCTCTTGCAACCTTAATGAGGCTAATGGATGACATCTTCCAGCCATTCACTAGCTCATTTGTAGTGGTATACTTGGATGACATCCTTATCTTCATCCAAAGTTACGAAGATCACCTCCACCACATCCAATAGGTTCTCCAAACATTGCAGAAACACAAGTTATGTGCCAATTTGGAGAAATGCACTTTTTGCATGACCCAAGTTTAGTATCTAGGATACATTATTGATGAACAGTAGGTGTATGTGGATCCAGCTAAGATCCAAGTCCTTCGAGATTGGCCATCTCCAACCACTCTAACAGAACTCCACAACTTTCTGGGTCCTGCCAACTTCTACTGTAGGTTCATGTTGGGATTTTCTCATATCACTTGGGCCTTGAGTCAAGTCACCATGGGAGGTGTGAAAGAAAAATTATTTTCATCTGAATCTCAATAGAAGGTGTTCACAGAGTTGAAACATCACCTCTGCTCGGCACCAGTGCTCACATTACCACACTTGCAACAACCATTTGAGATCGAGCCAAATGCCTCTGACTATGCTATTGGGGCAATCCTTACTCAACACAGGCATCTAGAGGCATATTAGAGTGAGACCCTTTCAGACACAATCTGGAAGTATCCCACTTATGAGAAAGAGATGTATTCCATTATGATGGCTTGCCAACAATGGAAGCATTAAATTTTGGGGAAGGAAACGATCATCCACACAAACCACCAGCTCCTGCAGTTCATACAAACACAAGGGAAGTTAGAAAATGATCACCAATTGAGGTGGTCAACATATTTGCAACAATTCCATTTGAATATCAAGTATAAGAAGGGCAGTGCCAATAATGTTGTAGATTTCCTCAGTTGATCACCGATAATGGCAATAACCACTGTGCTCAACTCTTATGGTCACAAAACTTTTGATTGTCCGTTTCTCTATAAAAGCGACCCAAAATTCATCCACACATACCAGACACTCTTGGAGGGTCATCATGTTCGAGATTTTCACCTCTAGGATGCCTTGTTATGCCATTTGGGTCACCTTTGTGTTCCTTCAAGTGAGCATGCCAAGATGATTTGGGAAGCACACTAGAGTCAGGATGATGGACATTTCAGGGTCGAGAAAATGGTGGTAGTACTGCAGAAGTATTTCTATTGGCTGAATCTTCGACAGGATGTCAGGAAGTAGATTAGATCTTGTACTACCTGCACCATTTCCAAATCGACCATCAAGAAGCAAGGCCTCTATACTCTGTTGTCTACCCCTAGTCAATCTTGGGACTCTATCTCCATGGATTACATGTCGGGCCTTCCTTCTACTAAGCATGGAAATGATTGTGTTTTTGTGGTCGTCGATAGGTTCTCAAAGATGGCCATTATGGTAGCCTACAAGAAGAATATGACAGCAGAAGCTACTGCTAAAATCTTCTTTCAACGAGTGTGGGTACACTTTGGGATCCCACAGTCTATCATCTCAGATCAACATAGTAGGTTCCTCAGTAAATTTTGGTCCAGTATCTAGTCGATGTTGGACACCAAATTCACTAAGTCCACAACCTTTCATCCCCAAACTAATGGAAACAAAGCTTGTCAACATGATGACCATACACATTCTACACATGTACAACTCAAAGCATCCACACACATGGGATGAGAGCCTCCCCTATGTTAAGCACAACTATAACTAGGCTCTCCACATCTTGAATGGCCATAACCGTTTTCAGGCAGGCTTAGGATTCCAACCACTATATCCCATTGATGTGCCCATGCCATTTGTAGCTACTCACACAGATTTAGGTCATTTCCAGTCAAAAAAAAATAAGGGAAGTAGCTTCATTGAGCATATTGAACGTATCCACCAGCAGTTTCATGACATTTTAGAGAAATTAAATGCTAATTATAGGTAGCGACATGATCAACATCGGGTGCCACACAAGTTTCAGGTGGGCAACAAAGTCTAGTTGCATTTGCAAAAGGAACGCCTTATCAGAGCCTATCAGAAACACAAACCACTCTGATATGGTCCTTACACCATTACCAAGTTTGTGGGAGACAATTCATTTGAGCTCAGTATTCCCCCATTCCTTGGCCTGCACCTAGTGTTCAATGTGGACCACCTTCAGCCATACTTTCCACCATTACTAGACACATTCGACATTGCATAATAGCTCACACCAACAGAGTTAAATCCAGATTGCATGGAACAAGATGCAACTGATCGGATCATGTACACACAAATCAATCACACTTTCCAAAAAGAATATCCAACTATATCAAGTTGTCAAAGTAGGCCAACTACTTCAATAGGGCAAGTGGCTCACCAGGGACCAAGTTCAGCAGAAGTTTCCTCATCTCATGGAGAAACTAAACGCAATGGGGACCACTGCTTCCTAAGGGGGGAGGAATGATCTAGGTGGATGTTGGTGGTCACCTATAAATTCCATTTAGACCCCCACCATTGTTTCTTTTAGTTTTTCAGTTTCCTTATTTGTAGCACAATTTACATTTTTTGGCAGTTTTTCGGGTCCTGGACTTCCAGAGCCATTTTGGCACCCTAAACGAAGTTTTTGGGAAACATGGGAGAAACATCATTTCATGGACCAATTTTGCTCATACCAAAGATGTATTCCTCAGATAGATCTTTCTAACGAGGTATTTTTCATGTGAAATGGAGATCGTATGCCAAAGTTACCACCCCGGGAGGTTTATGTACCAATTTACCCAAAACATGATCGATAGTTTGGTGCTTCATCTCCTAGGGTTAGGGTTCTGGATGTTTAGGGCTTTCCACTATTTCCCAAAAATAAATAGTCCTTTGAGCCTCATTGTAATATAGTTGAGGGGCATGTATCTACCACATCTCTCCTCAAATATAAGCTACCATCGCCTGAGCTAGTTTATTTCTATTTATGTTTGTAGGCATATTTCAGTATTTTATATTAATGAAATAAAGTATTATTTATACTGCACCTTTGTATTTATGGTTCTTCGTAATTTGTTGAATTCTTGTTTAAATTTAGATCATGGTCATAGATTGACAATATTAAAACTACATTGCCTGATCTTGCAAATTGATTATGGAAATGTATACGTTGTTGTTCTTGGTGTTGTTGATAGATGCTTATGGTGCAGATCATATACGATGTATGATAGTTGTTGATAAATATCATGGTATTATTGAGGCCCTTGGTCTTGGTTATAAATTTCTAATCTATCATTCAATGTAAAGGTAATGTAAAGACCTATGATGTAATCATTGTAAAATTCAGTCATGTATGGACTATTGTGGTCAAGTCATTTTGGATATGTGATGTAATTTGTAACCCCACTATGTTTTGGATGTCGATGTAATAATGATGTCAAGTATGTAAACCCATGGTGATTGGATGATTGATGTAAGTTTGAGTCATATGAGCCAAAGATTCATGTACTTAATTGTACATCCATTAGAAACTTCAACATGTGCTTAGAGGGAGAATAACTAGTGTTCATAACTGTCGAGATAAAAAAGTTTTCATTCAACATCGGTCAACCCTTTTACCTTCATGTCAAAGAGGGAGAGTAGCTTGGTGTTTGGAGAGTATCTTGGTTTGGTGATTTTTTTGACATGTTTTACATGTATTTACAGGATGTGTTGACCAAACACTAAAGTGGTATCCATCAAGTCCAAAGGGGGATATTGTTGGCATTATGAATTATGTGTTGTCCTTCATGGAAACCTACCAAGCATGATGTCCTTGATGAAAAACCTACTTGATGATTTTTTCTTTGATGGACACCAACTTGATACAGATTTCAATAGGATGTGTCTACATGTGCGATAGAGTGTTTTGACAAAGGCATAGCAGTTCAGAGGAAGAGGAATGATAAAGTTGAAATTTCAAGAAGTATATGTGAGTTTTATTAAGCAAAGTCCCATACACATGCGAGTATAAAGAAGAAAAGGTGAAAAAAATTTATGCACTATTGTATTCCAAAAGCCAAGGGTACTTACCATGGTATTTCCCTGTCGTATTGATCTGAACAATGAATGTTTTCATCCTGTCTAAGAAAACCATTGATTGGAGTATGGTTTTGACTTGTGGTATTGGATAAGGGCTAAACTATATAAGGAGATGAAGATCAAAGTGGTAGATGTGTGCAAGTGATGTTAATGTTATGAATACATAGATCTGAAGAAAATATACATGTAATCGGCTATTAATACTTTTCGTGATCTAAAACTAAGTATGCACATGAGAGTTTGATGATGGATCAGATCCAATAGATCTGAGATGTAATCACGACTATGAGATTATTTGATTTGGGTTGATAGCATCTTAAAGTGTGATCTTTCTATGTATGTTGAGATCTCAGTATGTCTGAAGTTTTGTGTTGCAGCAAAGATTAAATTATGAAATTACAGATCTATATGCAGGTTTTGTAGCCTACAAGGCGCATACATATGCGAGTGGGATACTGGTAAGTCGCATACATGCAGATTTATCTCATGAAAAGGGCATATACATGCAAATATGCTTTATGGAAAATGTGTATATAGAGTAAGGTTTTCATGAGAAGGATTTCTGATCAGCCTATTCAGCCTTACTATGTTTCTCTTGTATGCCAATGAAGTCATCTTGTTGATCTAGGCTTAAACAATGATGTCTTAATTAAGGATTGATTGATTGAATAATGTTGAAGTTACTTTTTATTTGTGAGTGAAGTTCAGTGAAGGTTCTATCATTGTTTTAGAATGATGCAGTCGATTGTGTGTGATTCAATATTTATTTCAAAGTGATAGTGGTTCAGTTTTCATAATTAAGTGGTTGCATATCTTTACATGGGTACGCTTAATGGAAAGCACATACACACATGTTTTTTCAACTATAAAGTAGCGTATATATTTTTATATATGATTGATCAGGGTTTGTATTAAAAACATTTGATTTATGTGATGTGAAGTATGTTGATTGGTATTCTGGTGATAGTAATCTAATTGTTTAAGTTGATTGATTTGGGGTTCAACTGATTGGGTGAGTTTTAGTTGATTCTGTTGTGTCAACGATTGGATTTTAGTGATTCATTGATTGATTTGGGTCATAGATTAATGATTAAGAGCAGAGATAAGTTTCAGTTTTGATGATTGGTTTTGAGCTTAAATGTTGGTAGTGTATGAAAATTTATGAAATGTGGTCCCCAGAGGTGTTGAGGGTTGGAGCCTTCAATGAGGAAGTTGAAGCTTCCTTCCAATAGTAGCTGGTAAATTAGATCAGGGGGTTGGAGTTGCCTTCTAGTAGGAGCTAGAGAATAGGGAAAATTTTAAGAACCACCCTAAATTTATATGTATAATAAATGGGTGAATCCCTATGATACATAAGAAAAACGGGAGGCGATTTCATCAATAATATAATATGAAAATATAATTTCTTTAGCGAATCTATCACCAGATTATATTATCTTGTAAGTCATGGAAAATTTTTCACTGAATTATATAATCTTGTAAGATATTGACAAATATTTCACTGAATAATAAAACATTGTGAAGTCTTGACGAATGTTTTGTTAAAGTATGAAACCATATATGATAATAGGAAAACATATTCATTAAACTGTAATATACTAACATACATGTTTTGAAAAAAGAAACATAATTTTCTCTTCCTACAAATAATGTTACAAGTTTAAGTGGCTGTGTTTTTCAAGGTTCTTATTCTACACTCTTTCATATCCTTCTATTATTTCTGATAATATTCCACAAAAAAGTTCTTGTAGGTGTTAATCCTAATCTTTTATCTACCACTTTTGTCAACCTATCAAATTTCTTTCTTATTCCATAGACTCCAACTACGACATAGAAAAAAACACATCAAGTTTGTTTAGCCCAACATGCCAAGTAGCAAGCCCCAACTATATAATATAAGAAAGTAGTAGGTATCCCAAAGGCCTGAAGGGGATATAATGGAAAGAAATGGAAACAAGTGACCACTGTCAAAAGCCTTCCAATAAATATATAAATATCTAAATGTAGATTTATTTTTATTTTAATTGGAAATATTCAATTAAATAATTAAATTTAATTAGGTCCGTCCCAATCTAAATTTCTGATTAGCATAATTCACTACCTACATACGTCTTGCATTTCTTTAACAATTTTGTAACATGTGGATTAATTTCGTTTTTTGTGCACAATCTCTGCCTTTTAGGAAAATATGGTGCAATGGCCCAACCCCTACAAATCATTAGGAAAAACTAACAATATTAGAGAAGATGAAAGGTTGTACAAATGAGCATATTTTTCAAACAACTAATCCAACATCAGTATCTTATCTTTTTCTTGAAGATATCATATTGAAAAAAATTGAAAAATGATGGGAAATCTTGGTAGTGACTATATTTACTCTGCGAGGGTGATGCAGAAAGAGTGATAATACTTCATTGTTTTGACTTTTTTTTCTTAAATCAGAAAAACCAATATTAATGGAGATATTGGCATTTTTTTACTGAATTTTATGAAGTGATTAAAGGTAGCTTTAACCATTCATCTTCAGATGTTTTTTACAATATAATTTTCTAAGTCTATTTAATATCTTCATTATCATAAAATCCAACCTATATCCATCTTAACTCCACATCTACCACTTTTAGAGGAATGAAATCTATTTATCCCTCTCAACACTTGGTAGACCTAGAATTAAGATGGATCTAAGCTGATAGAGTTTCCCCTTTAAATAGTGCATGCTCACATGAATACCATGGTATTACCATGGGTCAATACCTTGGGTTATCATAAACCTGGAGCTTCAAAACTATTATTAGTAATTTATAAAAGTCAATAAAATTAATAATTGAATTTTATTTTTATTTTTTATTTTAACCAATTAAAATGTTTAAGTGACATTAAATTGCAAGATCCATTTTTACTATTGATCTACCAAGCCCCGAGAGGGATCACATATTTTTTCACTCTATGCTAGTGTGCATATCATGATATTTGATCCCTCTTGGCGCTTAGTAGATCCAAAGTAAAGATGGATCCATGCTGGTTTAATTCCCCCGTTTAAATAGGCTACATTCCACGTGAATACCATTGGTCAATACCATGTGCCATATTTATTTAAGCTTCACCTAAATATAACACATTTTCCGAGTGTTTTTATTTATTTATGTTTTTATTAATTTACCATATCATTTTTATAAATATAATATTTGGCCCATAGGATTCACTTAAATAAAACCTCTTTTTTGAGCCTTCTTAAATAGAAAGAGGGTTATGGACTAAATATAAAAGAGGTTTTATTTATTTACCATACCTCTAGTTTATTTATATTTTTATTTATTTACCATACCTCCACTTTATTTATAATTTTATTTATTTACACCCTTGCGTGTTCATAAATATAAGGTGACTTATGGTGTAAATATAAAAAAAATCTTTTATTTATTTACCACACCTCTCATTTATTTATATTTTTATTAATTTACCATACCTCTTTTATAGGTTGGTATTTGGCCCATATGATTACTTAAATAAAACCTATATTTCGAGGCTTCTTAAATACAAAGAGGGTTATGGAGTAAATATAAAAAGAGGTTTTATTTATTTACCATACCTCCACTTTATTTATATTTTTACTTATTGGGACCAAATACAACCTCCCAAACCAGAAAATGAGCGATTGCAAATGAATTTAACATTGCAAAGTAGAAAATCAGGCGATTGTAATGGAATATAACCTCCCAAACCAGGCGAATCGGGTCGAATGGGTCTTTTCATAGTTTATCCGCCCTTTTTTCCTGGTGCTAAAATGAAAAAAAAATTATTTCTTAAATAAAAGTTGGTCTAAATATATGAAATGGGTGTTTTATGAAAATTTCACCCCTCTAAAGTGAAAAACCCCTTAAATTTGGCCCTTGGGCTAAAATTCACCCCTAAAATTTACCATGTTGGAGAATGAGTGAAGGTTGTATCCTTCTGCAGGTCGGTGTCTATGTACTGAAATGATTCTACACCAATACAAGAATGTAAAATATTTTCTTTATATTAAAAATAATATAGAGATGACAACAACATGTGGTTTTTTTCGCACATTGGGTTTCCACCTTAAATCCCGGTGTTCATGTGTGTTTCTTATGTGTGATGGTTTATTTTGTTCTTAATTCACTACCTAGTTAATGTTTAATGAAGTACTGATGCACTAGCTCAAGATAAACAAAAGATGAATTAACTGAAAAGTAAGTTTACTAGATATACGCTAGTTGTCTT
Source organism: Pinus taeda (assembly GCA_000404065.3). Classification (NCBI taxonomy): domain Eukaryota; kingdom Viridiplantae; phylum Streptophyta; class Pinopsida; order Pinales; family Pinaceae; genus Pinus; species Pinus taeda. The sequence goes on along the minus strand of APFE031730157.1, from coordinate 135,329 downwards.
AATAACAATAAGGTACACACATGGTTCCCTTCAATAAAGTCACATACATAAATCAGGATATGAATTTGAAAGTTTTAATGATTTAAAAATATTCATTCAACCCCCTCCCCCCAAGTATTTTTCGCAACAACAACAAACTATGGAAAAATAAGGGTGTTGAGAGTGCCCAAACTTAGATAAACCTCCCATGGTAAAGTGAGAAAATTTGGAAATTAGGGTTGTTGTCACTAAAAAAATATAATTGTCTAGTGATGAAAGAAACAAGAAGTCAAATGCAAGGCAAGAGATTGCAGTGAGGGAACCAATTGAACTAGTTGTAAAAGTATTATGAGGCTAGCAAGTCATAGGAGAGAAAGGCCCAACAACCTTTGTGTAACATGAGAGAGGTGTAAATAAAATAGGACGTAGAATATCAACAAACATAAGAGAGTGAAGAGAATATAAAAAATATCTCTTGTGAAGATGAGCACATCAATAATTTCCTACCAAATTTATATTAAATAAAAAAGTTGACACTAGTAAACAGTCACATGAAACCACACACCTCAAAGATGGGAATTATGCCATAACCACAGAGCATAGAGTTGATTCCCACCATTGTCCACTATGTTCTATGAACTACTAACTTTCGCAGGTATAAGGGTCTCTCAATCCAACCTTTTTTGTGACTCTTGTTGGGAGAGGAACACTATAATTCAATACTATATGAATTTAGTAGGATCCAAGCTTTTCCATTTTGGCATTAAGGAACCAACAACATAAAGAAAAACACTCAAACATGGGGTGGCAAGCTGCCCCATTGCTAGCTCAAGAATGGTAATGACTAGTCTTGACACCAACTACATGTTTCCAACCCGACTTTCTTAATTCCCCTTTCATTTGCGACTAGGTTGAGCACTAGCAAGCTTGATTTTTGTGCTAATTGTTACAAGGTATTTAATTAAGATTGCAAGATAAAAATCAAGGTGAACCCTCCCCCTTGTGGAATGGGGTGATAATTAAGAGCCAACCTCCCTCCCCTTTCGCACATCTACATGGAGTACCATCCCGATTGGGGCAAGGTTAAAATTCATAAATATTATTTTTCAAATTTAAAATTTAAAGAAAAAACCATAATTAAAAATACTTGTAACAAAATAATAATAAAACACATAATTTTATTATATACATAGTAATTGTGAATATCCATAGGCATGCACGAGATATTTATGCATCAATTTCAATGTTTTAGCATTTACTTATTAACATCTACCCAACTTCACAAATTAAGCTCACACTTATCATCGATGATTCCATTTGTAATTTGAGAATCTACAATAATTTGACAATCATAAATGAGTAAACTTAAAAAATGAAATAATTGCATTAATAATATAAATACAAATTTAATAATGCCATAAAATTAATATTAAATTTTTTGTCTATTAATATAATGATAAAATCAATAGTTTCCACTTTTAAATATAATATTAAATTTATTCTTCAACCTAATCTCAAACATATACAACATATATATAGATATATATTCACATTAAATAATAATTTTCAAGAATTTTATTATATTACATAGTTTTCTCTTTTCATTCCTTAAAATTATAATAATTAAAAAATACAATTTCAAAAAAATTGCAATATGTATTTTATATATTTATATTAAACTATGAATATTTTTGTTAATTTAATAATTGTAATTATCTATGGATTTTGAACTTATAATTTACAAATACTTTCATGCTACTCCAAATTGTTTATCTGAAATTCTACAAACTAGCATTTGTTCCAGATGTTGGAAAGGAAATGTTGTAAGTCAGTAGCACATATGGAAGTAGATCATAGATTAAAAAAGATGTTTTAATATGTATCGGTTGGGTAGGCTTCCCTTCAAGAGGATTTTTTTTGAAGAAAAGAACCTTCGATTTGAGACCTAAATTATTTAATACTAGTAATATGGAAAGCCAAATAAGAAATTAAAAGGTGCACAACATGATAATGACAATGCCATAAATCAAAGAGACAAATTTGCCTCCAATTTAAATGAATGGAAGTTTATACAACAACATTTCAAATAATTTTACAACCTTAAATATATTACACCTAGTTTAGACCCTCAGAAATATCAATATAAATGACAAATACAAGTAAATGTACCCTAGGATGATGGCTAAATAGACTTGAGACTAACTATAGTACAATCTGTTGTCACAACACAACATATGTCATCATCGTTGTATCATACTTTGACATAAAATTAAGATAATTGTGCTCTTGTTACTAGTGAATACACAAATTTACTTTATAGATTAAAGCACATAATAAAAGATACCATAAATAACATTCTTTCTCACAATAGGATTATGCCTTCTACACAATCAAGAAAGCTTAATCTTGGCCAATGGTTAAGCTAACATTTTAGGAATGATTGAAAGGAAACAATAAGAAATTATACTATTGATTATCACTTCATTCTATGCTTCTGTAAATCCCTGAAAATGCATTGAAATGATGTCTTTATCATGCATGATGATGAAGACAGTTGTAATATAAGAAGAGAGTGAAAGGCCAGTTTTACTATATTTTCTACGGAGAACTATCTGGTCCATGTCTAATATCAATTTTAATTTAATGAATGGAACAAGGAAGTAGAATATTGTAATACATTCCAGCTTCTGAGAGCATCAATCTCATGGATGTTTCTTGAGGCATAACCATACATTAAACTGAGTTGACTCTAAGACAATAGAAATAATGAAATTTGTGGTGGAATTTGATGTATGAATGTTCTTAAATTGGTTTAAATTTGAAAATAATTAACATAAAGACTAACTAGGGACTTGTCTTTCACCTTTTGCAAGTAAATCTCACCTGCAAAATTTCAAGTGCTACAAAGTAGGCACAGTTATCTATGTTACTGTGCCCCAACCCTCGAAATATTGTGTTCATTTTTCTACTATGTTTTCATCTTCCTCACTTCTAGGTTTGAGATATTTGGATATTTAATGCTTCTATGTTGAGATAAATATAAACAATTGTACATACTATCCCTAAATTATGTTTTTGTTCGACAACAAAGTTTCATAATTTAGATGTCACAACATATAAAATTTTCAGTGTCTCAAAGATGCAAAGACAAGTTAACCTTTAGATCTTCAATCTAAAGGAACGTTTCAATATCTAGTGGTATTCTCATCCCTTACAAGTAAGTTCTAGACTCTTGTCTATATTAATTCACAAGAATCTTCATAAAAAGCAAAATGAACTAAGAAGCTTCATCCTGAGCTTTTCAATTTCATAAACAAATTATTGGGAACTTGAAAAGTTTTATTGAATTTGGTTTTTAAAATGAGAGAATAGGTCTTGATACCTATTCTCCAAGTTAGGTCTCAACTAATGATAAAAATATAGTAGTAATAACAACCCTTTTATTGTTATTTGATTATCGTACAAACCCATGATTTTTATTCTACTTGTTTGTAGGTTGATTTAGCTTGAATTTTGATTATGAGAGAATATGTTACATAGATCAAGTGGTTTCATCAGATGACCAAAATAAAATGATAATAGTAGTCCAACTTTGTTTTCTCAATATTCTGCAACTCCATGATTTTCCTTCTTTCATTTGCAGATTATTGATGTTGATCTGTCTTGTAGCACTTTGTTTCTCGCTCATATGGCAGATTTGTCATACCAATAATTATTTAATGTATCTATGGGGATTATCAGTGATATGCGAGATTTGGGATTATTTATCATGGGTTCTAGATCAATTTCCAAAGCTCTGTATTGTAAATATAATGACTGATCAGAATGTTCTCAAGCAAAGATTTGAGCATCCAAGCCCTCAAAACCCAAGGGGGAGACGTGATCTTCCAGGGATTGATGTGTTTGTATCTACTGTTGATTTAAACAAGGAGCCTCCTCTTTTTACTATCAATACTATTGTTTCTATTCTTGCATATGACTACCTTTTAGAAAAGCTCCCTTGCTACTTATCTCGTGATGGTGGGTCACTTCTCACATTTGAAGCTCTTGCAGAAGTTGCAAGCTTTTCAATAATTTATGTTGCTTTTTGTAGAAAGCATGACATAGATCCTCATAATATTGAGAGCTATTTCAAACTAGAAAATGACTTCACCCAAAACAAAGTGAAACCAGATTTTGTGAAAGGGCGTAGGATGGTCAAGCGAGAGTATGATGAGTTTATAGTGAGGATCAATTCGTTACTAGATTCTATCAGGAGAATATTAGATTCTTACAATGCTCATGAAGAAATTCATTCGAAAAGAAAAAAATTGAGTTGGGAGGTGATTCTTTAGAGCCACTGAAGGTATTGAAGGATATATTGATCGAATATGGGACTCACCGGTGTGGAACATGGATTTTCCCTTCACAAAGAACATTCTGGGGGAGATCATCTGAGCATAATTCTGGTATAAGAAGCTGCAAATATTCCCATTTTTATTTTAAATTTTTAGTTTTGTTAGTGCTTCAAGATGTAATCCCCAAGGGGTGGCATTGCACACAATAGATTTCATTTGGCTTAGGTACCAGGTTAATGGGGTAGCTACTCTACTAAAATTTTGAAATTTGATCCATTTAGATGGATATTTCACATCTGAGAATGGAACCAAATTGGATATGAGAATATAGTTTTGATTGTTTCATTTTAATTTAGTAAAAATCTTATTTTCATGTGTATATTTTTCATATTTTAGTAGATATCTAAATTTCATGTTACTTTGCCTTTTTTTCAAGGGCTTGAATGTGATGGTACCTCATCAGATGTGAGGTACTGTGGAATATTACAACACTCATGAAGAGGTTTGTTCAAAGAGAGCACAAAATGAGTTGGGAGGTGATCCTATATAGCAATTGAAGGTATTGAAGGCTACAGGAATGGAAGATGGGACTGATTGCCATGGAACATGGATTTCCCCTGAAGAAGAACATTCCAGAGGAGATCATCTAGGCATAATTTGATTAGTTTGAAAATATTAGCTTATGTGAAATTATACCTTGAAGCAAAAATAGAAAGGCACTTTATTTTTTTCTCATACTCTAGCTATAACATATTAAACTATGGCTTAGTGATTGAGACACAGTATTGCCATGATAAAGTTCCAAGTTAAAATACAAAATTAATAACCTAGATTCAAACACTGAGATTTATATCCAGGGGTAATTCCATTATTATTTAGTTTCAAATTCATTTTTTCTTTGAATTGATAGAAATTTCGATATAACAAGAGTTAAAATTTTCATACGAATTATTATCATTGAGTTGGGGAAATTAGGAGGCTTACCACTAAGAAAACTGGAATTGCCATTCTATAAACAAATTATGGAACACCACAACTGTGAATTATGTGAAAATTATATCCAAATGTGAGCTATCTTTGCATATAGAGAGATTGAACATTAGACCAAAACACAATCAACAAAAACATGTATGGTGAAAACAATGCCTTCAAATCAAAGACATTGACATTGGTTTGACTATATGCAAAAGAATAATAAATAACTTCCAAGAAAATAGTTATTACCATAAAACATCCCAAAGGGATATCGCACAATGATGATTCCTATCACAAGATATAAGTTGAATGAAGAAAAAAATAGTTATTACCATAAAGTATCCCTAAGGGATGTGTCCTAGTGATGAATCTTGTCACAAGATGCAAGATGATTAAAGAAAAAATGTGCATATAGAGATGGAAGCATATTTTCTTCTTTGAAAGCTCTATCAATTTCAAACAATAATAAAACAAAAAGACATGATGTGAAGAAACAAAATATTCTATGAAGTCAGGATCACAAAACCAAAAAAATATACATATATTTAAAAACTCGAAGATTATGTATATATTTGATAACTCAAAGTGTTGGAGTGTTTTGTTCTCGAAGGTCTATGAAAAGAAACCAGTTTAGACTACGGATGACAAACAACCTTAATAGTAAAAATGGCTACAAAACAGTTTGGATCTGCAACAAATGATAGAAACAAAACCTACCAAAGCCCTGATCTATGCAAGATAAATAGTTAAACAATAAATTGAAATAAGGAATAAAGCGAAAATAATTCCAATAATCCAATGGAAACCAAATATAAAGAATATGTTTTACTAGATGACACCTGTGAAGGGAACAAATAATGTTACTAGTCCCCCTCTATGGGATGGGTTCTTGGCTATCCTCAATGTGTTCAGCTCTGTAGAGTCTCTCCTGTATAATGTGTAAACCCAGCAAACAAAATGTTTGAGCTCAATGGGAACATAAATAAAAAGGCAAATGGTGAGCGACAATAATTATAATCAAAGTTACAACAATGAGTGCAACAATGAAAATGATCCAAAGTGAAGAATGGATGTAAAACCCTCCAATGTATAACAAAATATTGGGTTATTCTCCAATAATGGAAAATAATAAAATATTAATAACAAAATTCTAGAATTAACCATTTGGAACATTTTATTATATTTGGTTGGAGGGAAAAGTATTTAAATTCATTAAATACTATTATTTATAAATAATAAATAAATAAATGAATTATTTATCATCTGAAGGAATGTGGTTAAGGAATACTAAACAGATAATGATTTGTTTAATTATTCTTAGAGGATTTAGTCAAATTTGATAAGGAATAAGAACTAAATAATGATTAATTAATTATTCCTAGAGAAAAATAAGATAAATAATTATTTATATATGACAAGTAATATTAGTTAAACAATGGTTTAATTAACTATTCCTGGAACATAATTAAATAAATAGTGATTTATTTAATTATTCTTCATGGGTTTAACCAGAAATAACTTAACAATGTGGATTATTAAGTAATTTCTTATCGTGAAAGAAATTTTACTATGGTAAAATTGACCCTACATGGTGTACTTCGATCCATCTTGTAGGTTATGGATAGATGATCAATTTTTTGTGATAATATATTGTGCCCCAACATACAAGTGTTAGGAGCAAAAGACATGACCGAAGTACATTGTAAGGGCACAATCACTAGACACCAGAGAGAGGTAGAGAGGCCAATGGAGATAAATCAAAAGAGGATAGTGACTGAGGTGGCGAGACCAACGAACTGATGTAAGTCTCCTTTTATGCTCTAGTACCTGATCTCAGTGAGACGGGGGATGCTTACCTATACCCACTAAGATAACTCAATACAAAAAATAATAATGCACCCAAAAAAATGAAATTGAGCACTAAAGTACATGCCGAATGGTACATGACATGCTGGCATAAATGAGCCATGAAATAATACAATGTATCCCACATATATAATGTGCCTAGAAAAACATGAGCTGGGACTAAATACAATAAGGTTTGAGTGCATGAGACATAATGTCCCTTCCCTCAAATAATGGGTGGGAGGGAGGTTATAACAACCAAAGAAACTGAATGGATCATCTGAAGGAGATATGCATGTTATGAGCATTGACAGCAGTAGGAATTGAACCCATAAAATATTCATAACTACATCTAGGTCTATAGCATAATATGAAGTCATCCGGGCATGTGGGGGGTTACTTGAAGGGCCACCCCCTCATGAGGTCTGAAACATGTCACACGCACCTGGGAATCACTGGTTCAATCTGCTACATCACTAGACCATCAATTTTATGAATCACCAGCATGAAGTAATCAAGTCAAAGGGAAATGATGATTCCCTTTGCTTGATCTGAGGCATTGAAGAAGAGGGGAAGCTAGAACCAATATACACCACCCTCTAGGCTATTTTTCTAGAATATATGTGTTGATGTTGACGTAGTAGGGCCCTCCATAGGTGAGGCAATGAGGATACTCAACTAATGCGGGAGGAAAAATAGTAATGTGATTGATGGAATGACACAAGAGAAAATGGGGGAAATGGGATTAATGGACAAACATACGACTTCCCTTGTCAGAGCATGAAGTGTATGGTTGACCTGACAGTGATCGACTTGACTCCAGAGGGTATGGTGGGTAGTACTACTGAATGCCAAAATGGGAAACACAAGATGAATGGTATGCCAAGATGGTTGGAAAATAGTGTTATGATACAATGGGACATGAAATAGACTCCATGGATGCAAACCTGTCTCATCACGGATGCTTTGAACAAGGGTGACTCGATGATGCTGCCACAAAGAATGGGCGCGGTGGGGACCAAGAAAACATGAGAAAATGATGGTTTCTCTTGGAAAAAATTGGCACGTGAGATGAAAAGAACCAAGGGAAGGTGGTCCCCAAAGTACAAGCAACACATATGAAGAAATTTGATTTGAAGACGCAACGAAGTGGCCCTTCTTGGAAAAAAGGCTTTCAGGGGAGCTGTCAAATAATCTAAAACTAAGAGAGGCTAATTATAGTTCTTGATTAGAGCTTTCCAATGGTACTTACGGTTCACCAAACCGAGCTATGGTTTGGTTGAAATGGGCAACATAAAAATGGTGGGTTTTCCTATAAACAAACTTTTTCTATCCAATTTAATTCATTTGCTAAGTGAGTTGTGGTGAATTTGGAGAGGGGGAGAAGGCCCTAAATGTTGTGGAGATTGTAGTAGAAAAATTTACCATCAGAATCAGGATCTACGACTTTAAGGTAAGTGGCCTTGTTCATCTCTTCAGTTTCAATGGTTTACTTGCTGATTTTGGTGCCACATAGTTCCCTGGGAGAACCCTATTGCTCCTGATGGCGAGCTCACTCTTTGTTGGGCCTGAACTACGATCTAGCTCGTAAGAATTGGTCAAAAACCTGTGAGCACACACTTTTTTGGCTGAAAGCTGTGGGTTGGACCTGAGAGGGAGGGTGATCTATTGGCGTGGTGGGGGCTGGAGGCTGGAGAGTGAAGACCATTGTTTTCATCTCTAAACTAACAATACATGTGGTGTTTCATAGGTATGACAGAGTTGAAAATAAACTAGCACAAATGAAATTTGGATGCCCTTCAATTCGAAATTCGTGGGGATCAAGTGGTTCAAGGAATGCTAGTTCACTATGAGGTTCTCAAGTTGTTAGATGAGGGAAGGTAAGCCCTTACTATCAAGGATCCCGAGCTATTGGGACCGAAAACATGAGGTCTTTATGGTGTAGGGGCATAAGATTGGTTTCACTTTCCAGGACATTTATTTCCTGACCTGACTCCTCCCGTGGGGGTGGTGGGGGATATACATCCTATGTTGCCTCGTGGGAGGAACATTGTAGAATTTTTGGATTTCCATTGCTCACATAGTTTTTTTGTAAAGGGCATAACCATCTCGATCAATAATATAGATAGGCTAGAGACACGAGCTGTTGTCGCAGCGGTGCTATAGATTCTGGGCACTCAGTCATTCCACCACATCACTCATGGGCAGATGATGCCTGTTGAGAGTGTATTGGAAGGATCCTACTATGGGTGGGGCACAATGATGCTGTCATCGGGGAAACGATAGTTGAATCTTGCAAGAGATAGGTTAAACATAACTATGCATTTGGTATAGTGTTATGTTCTTTCTTCTTTGATAACATACCTACCATCCACCCTCATGTATAGATGTAGGATGGGGGCCCACAGGAGACCATAATGTACCTCTATGGGCAGCTACTATGGAGAGGGGGAGGAAGCGGGGTCGAGCGTATGTTCTGACCCAAATTTTTCGCAGACTTGGATTAGCTGCCCCTTTACGTAGATGATTATCCCTATAGTGGGATGAACTACCAAGGTGATCTTGACCTACCACTTCCACCTAGATGAGCATGGGGACCAGACAGTAACTCTTAAGTTACTATTTTTATGGTGCATTTCATATTTTTATCACATGTATATGGTAGCCAATGTTAAATATGTACTACGCAGATACAACACTAGTGAAGCCGAAAAGATATGCAAGCTGAGCTACAACACCTAAGGTTGTAGATCAGGGAACATCATCATCACGCCAAGGTCTAGATGATAGTGCTCTACTCGTTGACATACGTCGTAGATGTCACGTGCTCCCAGTCAAAATTTTTGAGCATTGGTAGCATGAGTTAGATGATGAATACATAGATGAGTGTACAGGTCTTCCCTCAGAGTGGCGAGGGATCGTGCGATGCTTGGCAATGGTGGGTTAGGCGGTACCTGATCTATGGGCATGTGGGGCAAGGCCTTTGGTGTGAGATCTTCCAAACAGTGACTAAGGATAGGGACATGTGGGTCCCTTTGTTTCAATTTTTGTTACAAGTTGTGGGCATGTTGGATGTATTTAGAGCTATGAGATCCAAACACTTATATGTTTTATGTGATATATAATGTGTTTATCATGATAATATTATATATATATTTATATATATAGATATATATGACAATGATAGTTCACCATGTTTTTTGTTTATGGTTGTCTTTTGTGGTATAGATGTGATAAATGCTACTCTATAATGTTAATTACAATGGTATCTACACAGTTATTCTGGGCTCTAGGAGCATGACTGAAATTAATGGTTTCAAATTCATGTACGAAGAATTTAACTCATAGATATATCAGAATCAGGATCTGCAAGTTTTAGGTAACTGGCCTTGCTCATCTCTTCAGTTTCAGTGGTTTACTTGCTGATTTTGGTGCCACATAGTTCCTGGGAGAACCCTATTGCTCCTGATGGCCAGCTCACACTTTGTCGGGCCTGAAGTGTGATCTGGCTCATAAGAATTGGTCAAAAACCTGCGAGCACACAGTTTTTTGGCTGAAAGATGTGAGTTGGACCTGAGAGGGAGGGTGATCTATTGGCCTAGTGGGGGCTAGAGGCTGGAGGGTCTAGACCATTGTTTTCATCTCTAAACTAACAATACATGTGGTGTTTCATAGGTATGACAGAGTTGAAAATAAACTAGTAAAAATGCATTTTGGACGCCCTTCAATCTGAAATTCATGGGGATCAGGTGGTTCAAGGAATGCTAGTTCACTATGGGGTTCTCAAGTTGTTAGAGAACCCATTGACGAGGGAAAGCACGCTCTTGCTGTCAAGGATCATGAGCTATTGGGACCCAGAAAAGGAGGTCTTTATGGTGTAGGGGCATAAGATTGAGTTCACTTTCCAAGACATTTATTTCTTGATCGGACTCGCCCCGTGGGGGTGGTGGGGGATATACATCCTATGTTGCCTCGTGGGAGGAACATTACAGAATTTTTGGATTTCCACTGCCCACAGAGTGTTTGTGTAAAGGGCATAACCATCTCGATCAATAATATAGATAGTTTAGAGACACGAGCTGGTGCCGCAGTAGTGCTATAGATTCTGGGCACTCAGTCATTCCACCACATCACTCATGGGAAGATGATTCCTATTGAGAGTGTATTGGAAGGAGCCTACTATGGATGGGGCACAATGATGTTGTATCGGGGAAACGATAGTTGAATCTATGCAAGAGACAGGTTAAACATAACTATGCATTTGGTATAGTGTTATGTTCTTTCTTCTTTGATAATATAGCTACCATCTGCCCTCATGTATAGATCCAGGATGGGGCCCCACAAGAGCCCATAATGCACCTCTAGGGGCCGCTACTGTGGAGAGGGGGAGGAAGGGCGGTCGAGCGTATGTTCTGACACAAATTTTTCGCAGACTTGGATTAGATGCCCCTTTACATAGATTATTATCCCTAGAGTGGGATGAACTACCAAGGTGATCTTGACCTACCACTTCCACCCAGATGAGCATGGGGACCAAACAGTAACTATTAAGTTACTATTTTTATGGTTCATTTCATATTTTTATCACATGTATATCGTACCCAATGTAAAATATGTGCTATGCAGATATAACACCAATGAAGCTGAAAATATATGCAGGTCGAGCTACAGCATCTAACGCTGTAGATCAGGGAACATCATCATCATGCCAAGGTCCAGATGGTAGTGCTCTACTCGTTGACATATTTTGTAGATGTGACGTGCTCCCAGTCGAAGTTTTTGAGCATGGGTGGCATGAGTTAGATGATAAATACATAGATGAGTGTATAGGTCTTCCCTCAGAGTGGCGAGGGATCCTGCAATGCATGGAAATGGCAGGTTAGGCAGTACGTGATCTATGGGCAGGTGGAGCAGGGCCTTCGGTGTGAGATCCGCCAAACAATGACTAGGTACAGGGACATGTGGGTCCCATTGTTTCAATTTTTGTAACAAGTTGTGGGCATGTTGGATGTATTTAGAGCTATGAGATCCAAACACTTATATGTTTTATGTGATATATAATGTGATTATGCATGTTAATATATATATAAATATTTATATATGTATATATATCTAATATATATATATATATCTATATATATAATTATTATTATATATATTATTATATATATATATATATATATATATATATATATATATTATATATATATATATATATATAATAATATATTATAATATATATATGACGATGATGGTTCGCCATGTTTCTTGTTTATGGTTGTCTTTTGTGGTATAGATGTGATAAATGCTAATCTAGAATGTTAATTGCAATGGTATCTACCCAGTTATTCTAAGCTCTAGGAACATGACTGAAATTAATGGTTTCAAATTCATGTATGAAGAATTTAACTCATAGATATATTCTAAATTTTACTTGGTTATGCACATGATACACACCATTCAATTGCATGACAAGTAGTAAGGAATCTAAAGAAAACATGAAGATGAAGGATGCGATGAGCAAGGGCATTGACTAACAAGCTTGTCAATGTATCATATTCGGCCTAGTTATTGGTGGCATATCCAATGCACATGCCATTAGAATGGATTAACATATGCAAGGAGGTGAAAATGGCTCATGTTGTCAAGGATAGATTCTTGGAGAAGCGACTTGCACCGTCAGCATAACCGATATACAGTGTGGATGACGGATCCATCTTAAAGGTGAAAAATAAAATGAATGAGATGATGCAACTTACATAAATGCATGATAGAAATAAATACACACAAATTAATGGGATATGCTATGGGTAAAATTTCGTGAGGTAGAGTGGATTGCGAGGATTAGAGAGAAGATGGCCTTCAAAATCCTCTAGAAGATATGCCCCCTTACCCAAGTCCTTACAAGTGATGAAAGGTCCTAGCCATAATGATGAATGAGACAACAACGAAGGACACAATCAACACTGTGATGATAAATCTCATCATCGATGAGAAGATAGCAAGGGCCCTGATATCAGATATGTCATCGATCATCACGAGTAAGATGGGGGGCAAACTTCTAGGTTCACAAATATGGAAGGAAGTATGCACGATGGTGCATATCATCCCAAAGGTAATCAGGGTATTCATGGCTTCCATGATGTCCCCATTGGAATGGAAGATGGGAGGGTTGTAGGGAAAGAGATTGCATGATGCGGTGGAATACCTGGTGGATCATACTAAGAAGGAAGTATCACATACACAATGATTGTGGTGGTATATGAAGAGCTAGTAGATGGTAGATTGACAGAGGTTAAGACCTGGGTTTCCGAGGAAAGAGGTTTGACAGAATTGCATGCGCAAAACTCAGAGATGTTTTCCTATGAGGATATCAAGGATGATGGCAGGTAAAGGATATGGACCGTGGTGTCCATCATCTCCACATTAGGGGGAGAGATCATGATGGTGGGACTAGAGTCCCCCTGTTATGATGTACTAGTGGTACTAGAATCCACAGGCATAGGAGTATATGATCGACTACGAGTGGCCTTGAAGTCATGAAGCACATGGAGACAATAGCGAAATTCGTCGAGATGAGGGAAATAATGGGAATTGTGACCATAATGATGACACAAAGCACAAGGGTGATTCATGTATAATTTTTTAAGTTTCTTGGCTAAATCATCTAAGGAAACTGGGACCTCAGGGATGTCAGACTTAGTAAATGTATCGTTGGCCAATGCTTTGAGACGAGGAAGTTCAAGATAGTTATTGGTGGCATGGCCAACCATGTCACATAGAGCACACAAAGGTGTTGACTTTGTAGGCTCAGGATCTAGAGGTGCTTGGGGAGCCTTATCCTTAAATTCCTTCTTCTTGGCTTTTCCCCCTATCCAGATGCTTTGGCAAAAGAAGTGGGTTCCCGTTGAGGTTGCAATGGAATTAGAGTAGAGATAGGGGTTGTAGGGATTGGTTTAACTAGGGTCAAAGCAAGATATGGTTTGAGTTCATCGAGCAGAGTGCTCGTTGGAGGACCAATGTATGAGATTGGGATCCCCAAAGTCAAATTAAGGAGACTCAACGAAGCCATGACAAAGACACAAAATATTCCAAGAGGAGGAAATAAGAAATATATTGGTCCTACAGGATAATGTCCTGGTAGAATGGTTCCTGGATGGTTAAGATCTCTAGCAAGAGCTTTTGGTGGGAACAAAGGAGAGGCACCCACAAAAGGACGAGGTTGAGGAGGGTTAGATCCTAATGCCTCGGCTGAAGGGTATTGTGGAACTAACTGTTGACCAGAGGTGCCAAACTGCTTTTGAGTAGCCTATGATGCTTATAACATGTAAACACTCACTGAGTTGGGCTCAAAGATGAGAGGAGGAGGACTAGGGTAAGCACCCAACAAGGTCAGAGATGGGAGGAGGAGGACCAAGGTAAGCACCCAACAAGGTGCAATCTTTATAGAATCTGAGTGAAACACTGGTAAGAAGAGTGGAAGACTACTTATTGGACATTGATGAGATAATGGACTCAGGGGAGGTCAATAATAACAGCTCATATTACGTCAACTGATCAATAGTTATGATCTTCCCTTCATGGGGGAAGCACATCTTGTGGAAAATCGCAGATGTGACTACTGACATGGAATAAGTGTTACTACAACCTAATAGAATGTTGTAATCTAGAGGGGCATCGAAGACCTCAATATCTATAGAAACAGTCTTGCTCGCAAGACTCACTGGAAAATTGTGATACATGCTGAGAGGTTGGGATGGGTTACCGTCCCAAGAATGCAAAGTGATGGTTGGTGGGGATAGTTTAGGTGACTTGAGCTACTTCCAAATGGTAGTAGACATCATGAAGGTGGATGCACCTTCGTCAATAATGCATCAGGAGATGATGGAATTACAGACTTGGACTAGTATCTAGAAAGCAACGGATGATTGTTATGGAGGATGTTCTGACACATCAATAGGAAAGACAATCAAATGATCATATCAATGATATATTATGCCCAAAGAAGTTAGTAAAGCTTTCTTCTAAGAAGGGCACAACTAGAGGAATGCCAATGTTGACATGGTGGCAAGTGATTGTGCCAAGTGGTCTACTATAGCGTATGTGTGGGCTGCTCGGTTAAAAGTCACATTATGGCACAATGGCCCTTTGGGGATCTTTGGAATTGACTCAACCTTGGGCTGAGCTACCTGTAAAGGACCATTTGATGTCATAAGATACTTAGTAGGCTATTTTCTTTTAGGCTCGATTGTAGATGAATTCGATGGCTTTTTTCATATTAACGTGACCGAGTTTGCAACTTGACATTGGACGTATTAACCTAATCAGAATTCATCATGAGAATAATGTAGTCACTAGGACCAGATGGTTGGGGAGGGTGGGTTGCTTTACATTGCTGAGGTTGAGCAACAAAAAATCCTTAGTGAGGGAAAGGATTTGTAAGCATGACCATTTGAAAAGGCGCAGGATTTTGAGGTAGTTGTTGTAGGGGAGGTTGACATCTAGAAGCCACTTGGGCTTCCCACATTTGGCGCATCTGAAGTAAGAGGGGACACTCGTGAGTATAATGACCATGTGCACCACAACATGCACAAGGCTTGTTCATATGAACAAACTTGTTCTGCTTTGGTTGGTTTCCCTGTTGGTGGTTACTAGTGTTAGGATGGTTCCCGTGGGGTTGATTAGGTTGATTACCCTGGTTACTCTAGTTAACCTTGTTACCCTTCCCCTTATTATTTTTCCTCAAATTTTTGGGATCGATTGCACTTTATTATGCATACACTTGAACCTAAGGGGGTGGTGGCTTCTAGGGATGAGATGTATGGGAGGCTACAGCGCTAATGCCTGAAGGGCAGGAGCGCTCAATGGTGCTTAGGTGTAGGATAGTGAAGTGGCAACAGAGATAGGTAGAGCACTAGCTGGACCTGACATTTGATGATGTGGTTGGGAAAATTCATAAGATGTGCTTTGTCTTGAATACACATTGCTAGTAGGACGAAGACATGTATTGGAAGAACTAGTGCCCACTTGCATATAGCCATAACTCTGTTGAGTATATGGTGAAGGATGTGAATTATATCCAACAATACCGTTGATGGCGTTAGATGCCCCTAGTGCATTAGCACCACTAGGATGAGGGAGATGTGGTTTAACAATATAGACATAACGGATTGAGCTTAAATCAAGTCATATCTAAGAGAAATGTGGACAGACTCTTCCTCTGTTTGAGGAAAGTGAGATGCAACATCTTTGGCAGTGGGCACTAAAAGAGTCCTAAGAAACCAATTGAGGTAGAGATGATCTTTGAAGGAAGGAGTAAAACACAGGCTCCTCCTTCTACGCCATTCCTGGACATGATCGAAAAGATGAGTGGCAAAGGACTGACAGAATGTGGTCAAGAGCTTCGTGCTAGTGTCATATCAGAGAGGTAACTGAAAATATAAAAGGAACACTTTAGCAAGCATTGAAAAAGTGGAATGAGAAGTGGAGGGCTAGTCAATGTACCACTTCGCAACATCTCCAATGAGTGTGTGTTGGAACAACTAAAGAAGAATACAGTCTTTGGTGATGGAATTAGGCAAACACCACATATGGAAGGAGCGGATGTGATTAGCAGGGTCCTCTCCAGAATTACCCTCAATCTTGGAAATGTCTAAGGGAAGCTTATTTGACATAGCTGGCCAACCAACATCACGATGTATGGTGTCGTTAATCAACTGGTTAAAATTAGGGAGACTTAACCCAACCATGAAAGGTAGAAAAGAAGTTGTTGGGATGGTTCCTGTAATGGTTCCACTAGATGTGACTACTGGGATAGAACTAGAGCCACCACTAAGTTGGTTTCTTACACCTGTAGTGGATCCTGACATGATGACAGTATGCGGTGAATGAGGGTCAAAATCAAATGAGGAATCAAATAAACCAAAAGAAGAGTCGGTATGGGGACTCAGAGGGTGAATAACTTGGACCTTGCGGGGAGGAGTAATATGTCGAAGTGGAAACTGGGAATGAAGACCTAAGAGTCTCTGCAACAAACACCTTGGCAGCACAATGGTTGCAAGACACAAGAAACATGGAAATGGTGAAGGGAGATAAACAAAATGTCTTTATCTCTATTGGGGAATTAAATTAATTAAGTTAATTCTTGCCTTGGTGGTGTTAACTAAGCACTCTTCGCTTAAGGTGTGCTTATGTGTGTAAATCTGTGTGTTTATAAATTAAGCCCAGATCATGTTTGAAAAGGGAAAATAAAAATGTTGAAATACTGTAAATAAACTGAAATTAAAAGCAGAAAATAAAGAGAAAATCAGCTATCTAAACCCCACCCAAACTGGTTCTGCAAACATTGTGCTGGTTGGTGGCAAAATCAAATGAAAACATAGTAAAATGGCCAAAATATCTAAACTTTGATGTGACTGGGGTCAAATGACAATATGTTGCTGAAACGTGGTAAAACAACAACAAAACACTAGTGAGAAAAATCATTGCAAAAGATAGGGCGATGGGTGTGGAAAATAGGGAAAATAGTCGCACCCTAAGGAAAATGACCAAATAAGGTTCAAGAGGGAAAATTGGATGGAAACAACCTATCTTTAAAGATCTGAAAAATAAAGGTACAGATTTCTAATATATGGATGAAAGCTCTACAAAAAACTCAGACTTCTTACTTAGTTGAACTCCTCCTACAAAGGTGGAAGCATAATAGAAGCCCTAGGGGGATAAATTCCACTTCAATGAAAAAAATAAAGTAGATCAAGGCCTAAGCCAGCCAAGACAGTGGTCAACCAATCCAGTAGAGTGCTCTTGGCAAAACCTAGAAAATCATCAAAAGAATTTGCAAAAACCCTAAAATCGCAGGTACTGACCTGTTTTAGGGGAGATCACACTTTCTAGGCCAAAAAGTGCACTCAAGACCTCCATATCACATTTTTATGGCTGAAACGTGTGATCTTTCCTCCTCAATTCTCAGGCGGCAAGTCGCAGAAAAAGTTGTCGTCTCTAGTGTGGCTAGTTCCTATCACCTACGGAAATGACAAAACAACTTTTGGAAGTTAGAATCTGGGGTCAGAATGATAATAAACAACATTAAGAGACTGAAAAATGAAAAACCCTAAGCTAAAAACTAAAGGTCACCTAGGTTTCTGAATTAGAATTAAGATCCCCAGTGGAGTTGTCGTCTGTTGGAGTTTTTTCTTCTCGAAGGTGTAGAAAAGAAACCACTTTAGACTGTGGATGAAAAACATCCTTAATAGTAAAAGTGGTTGTAAAATAGTGTGGATCTACAACAAATGATAGAAACAAAACCTGTCGAAGTCCTGATCTATGCAACAAAAATAGTTAAACAACAAGATGAAATAAGGAATTAAGCGCAAATAACTCCAATAATCTAATGGAAACAAGATATAAAGAATATGTTTTACTAGATGATACATGTGAAGGGAACAAATAATGTAACTAGTCCACTTCTATGTGATGGGTTCTCACCCATCCTCAATGTCTTCAGCTCTGTATAGTCTCTCTCTTCTACAATGTTAAAACCCGACAAAAAAAATGTTTGAGCTCAATGGGAACTCAAATGAAAAAGGAAAATGGTGAGTGACAGTGATTATAATCAAAGTTACAACAGTGAGTGCAACCATGAAAATTATCCAAAGTGAAGAATGGATGTAAAACCCTCCAACTTATAACAAAATATTAGGTTTTTCTCCAATAATGGAAAATAATAAAATATTATTGACCAAAATATAGAATTAGCCATTTCGAATAATTTATTGTATTTGGTTGGAGAGAAAAAGTATTTAAATTTCTTGAATACTTTTATTTACAAATAATAAATAAATAAATTATTTATTTATCATCTCAAGGAATGTGGTTAAGGAATAATAAAGAAATATTTTTTTTTAAGTATTCGTAGAGGATTTAGTCAAACTTGACAAGGAATAAAAACTAAATAATGATTAATTAATTATTCCTAGAGAAAAATAAGACAAATAATGATTTATATATGACAAGGAATATTATTTAAATAATGGTTTAATTAATTATTCCTAGAACATAATGCGGATAATTAAGTAATTTCTTGTAGTGAAAGCAATTTTACTATGGTAAAATTGACCCTACACAGTGTACTTCGATCCATCTAGTAGGTTATAGCTATATGATTAAATATATATGTCCATCAATATATACAAATACATATGGTGCAAAACTTATCCATCTGAAAAATCAATAGTAAGCCCTGAGCATAACGCACACCTCAATGTGCTAGTAACTTATGGGAGCATATGGGTTTCCATCTAACAATAAAAAATACATTAAAATACAACTTCTATCTTTGATAAACTCCATTCATTCATTTTTTCAAGAGTTCATCGTCAATTTGCATGTCATTATCTCCATAAAATCTGAGGTTGTGAAGAAAAACATTTGTTCCTTTAAGAATAATCTAGAAAAATGAATTAATATGTTGTGTGAGAGGATGTAAACCTTGGGAAATAAAATATGCACTTTTTTGTAATTCTTGAACTCCTTTTCTTATCTGTTATGCTTGCTCTGATTCGTCTATGAGATGAAACTATCTTTTGTTTCCTCTTGGCATTTCTAGGGATAACATCTGAATTGTTAAGTGAAGATTTTTAACTACTGCATTCAAACTCTCCAACTCTTTCAAAAATGTAAGAAAACCCATGGGGACCCCAACGTTGATTTCTTCATTCACGTCTTGTTGCAATGTCATAAATGAAACTAACCAAAAAAACTAATCAAGAATTCTATAGTCCACCAATTGATCATAAGAAACCGTGAAGACAGATACAAGAATACTGCGAATGAATATAGTTGTTTCCTTTACCCCATATATATCCCTCAATAGAATTCTACTCTTGGTCGGGAAATTCACCTTCCTTAGGTGAAGAATTTTACACTCTAATATGGCATCACAATTCTACATATTCTTGTTTGTTTGGGACACACCATTTTTCTCCACGGCTTTAGTTTCTCCTAAATATTATCACATGTGATCTTTAACATGAAATAGCTTGTCATATGATGGCATTCCATAAATAAATTCAAATAATGAACTACATATTGGACTATAATATGGCAGTGATCGATACATGAGATTTCAACATTTAGTGCAATACAAATATCAACTAGATTTACAATGTCATTCAGATATTGATCAATCCATTTTTTTATCCCATTTTGCTAATGGAAACCAAATATCCACAACTAAGTATCTCATATCAATATGCATTGTGGACAAGACTTCCATGTCATATTGCATCCATATTAGATATACAAAATATTTAGCTTATTTAGCTTGAGATGCTCTAATATTTACAATAAAGCAGTGTCAAAACCTTCAAATATTTGATTAACTCTTGCAGAGGAATTGAATGACTTCTTACGAACTAACATTCTAAAATGATCTCTAAAGAATGAGGACATGGAAGGACAACCATATGGGTGACTAGTGTTCAAATAAAGTTATGACTCCTCTAGCAATTTAAGGGATAAAAAGGAAACAACATGTGGAATAGCTCCTACTTAAAAATATTTTTGAACCAAATATTCCTCAGCCTGAAGTAAAGGTACAAAATAACAACACATATATGCTATGTTATGTCATTCCCATGCGTACTTTTATATGCCCCTTCAGGGATTGATAATTTTATTTAATTGTGAAGATGTTATTATTACCTAATCAGCACTTGCATGTTAGATGAAATTCCTAGAAATCAATTCAAACAAACATTGCAAACTTTCATCCATAGATATAGGAAAGCATGGTCAATACCCATATATTACCTGGTATTATATATCAAGAATAAGAAATATAAAGAGTTGACCAAATTCTCCTAAAAAAAAGGCGTTAGCAGAAGAAATCACTTGCGAAAAACACAAACAATAAAAAATGCATGAAAATACTACTTTTGCCTCTAATCAACTCCATTTGTTCACTTTTTAAAGAGTTCATCTTCATTTTGCGTGTCATTATCTACATAAAATATAAGGTTGTCAAGAAAAACATTTCTTCCTTTAAGAATAATTTGGAAAATGTCATTGATCTGTTATGTGAGAGAATCTAAACCTTGGGACAACAAATATGCACTTTGTTGCAATTCTTGAACTTCTTATCTTATCTATTATGCTTGCACTAATCCCTTTGTGCACTAAAATCGTACTTTGTTTACTCCTAGTATTTCTAGGGATAACATTTGAATCGTTAAGTGAAGATGTTTAATTTCTACATTCGATCTCTCCATCCATTTAAAAAATGTAACACATCCCATGGAAAATGCACCCTTGATTTATTCATTCACACCTTGTTGCAATGTCATAAATGAAACTAACCACAAAAAATGATCAAGAACTCTTAAGTCCACAAATGGACCAAAAGAATCCGGAAAGATAGATGCAAGAATACTGCAAATGAATATAGCTATTTCCTTCACCCCATATATAGACCTCAATATAAATCTTCTCTTGGCCGAGGATTTCACCTTCCCTAGGTGAAGACTTTTACCAATAACCTCTAATATGGAAGTACAATTCTCAATATTCCTGTTGGTTTGGGAGACACCATTTTTCTCCCCGACTTTTTTTTATCCTAAAAATTCTCCTACATGACCTTTGGCATGAAATAATGTCTCTCATAATTGAATTCCATCATAGAAATTCATAAAATGTAGTACATATTGGATTATAAGATGGCGATAATTGAGACATGAGATTTCAACATTCAATGCAATACAAATATAAAGCAGATTTATAGTTCTACCCAAATGTTAGTCAATCCATCTTTTATCCCATTTATCTATAGCAAACTAGAGAACCACAAATAAGGATCTCATATCACTATTCATTGTGAACAAGACTTCCAGGGCTTGGTACATCCATGCCAAATCTATAAAATCCTTTGGCTTATTCAGCTTTTGATGCTCCAATCATTGTAATAAAGCAATCTCAAAGCCTTTCAATATTTGATTAACCCTTGCAAAGGAATTGAATGACTACCTAATAAAAATTCCAAAAGGATTTTCAATGAATGAGGACATGGAATAACCATCATGTGGGTGACTCGGTCGGATAAAGCTCTGACTCCTCTAACAATTAAAGTGCTGAAAAGGAAAGAACATGCAGAAAAGCTCGTACTTAAAAAAACATTTGGACCAAATATTCCTTAGCGTGAATTAAAGGATCGAAAGCACAACACATATATGCTTTTCTATGAAATTTTTGTGTGTATTTCGATCTTCCCCTTTAAGATTTGATCAATTTAGTCATTGTGAAGATGCTATTATTACCTAATCAACACTTGCATGTTAGATGAAATTCTCAGCAACCAGTTCAAACTAATATTGTAAACTTTCATCCATAGAGATAGGAAAGGATGGTCAATACCCATATATTACCTGGCATTGCATATCAAGAACCATAAACCTAAAGAGTTAACAATATTCTCCCAAAAAACAAGCCCTATCAGAAGGAATTAGTTGTGAAAAACGCAAATATTTTGATCCTTAGATCACCTTCACAGAAATCAACATAAAATGCAACTAAATCCACCATAATCATGGATATCCCATTAAAAAATCTATTTTAGAAAGCAGAGTTACCTCCATTCTCTCATCCTTTAGTATTTTCGTAAATAGTTCCAAAGAAAGAGTTGAAAAAAAATGAAAGGGGAAAAAATTGTCGACTGACCAACGTGACCAGAAGTGAAATTAATAGCTCAATCACCTACAATGAATAATGTCTGCATCAAAACATCAGTCATATCAATTCGGAAGCTTGCTACACAAAATAAACCCAAAATTACCAGAACTCAGTTGCGCAAAACTCTTAAAAATACCTTCATAAGTTCAAGGATTCTATGCGCATCAACTACATGAAATATGCAGTATTATAGTAACAATTAGCATAAATTTTGATTGTTTAAGTTTATTTAAGAGTTTATTCTTTTATCGATTTTGAATGGTTGTTCATAGTTTAATTCTTTGGTTTCACCTCACATGTTATGATGTCTCATGGAGCTTCTATTGTTGCAAATAATACTCTTAGCATTCATCCTCTCCTCTACTTTGGCAACCTCCTTTTCAATCTTTACAACGTCATTTCTAGTTATAAACATCACATTCTTGACCTTTTGACCCATCACTTGTAATCTTACTTGTAACCAACCAACCAAATAAATCCACAAAAAATCCATGCTACACCTCTAGGTTTGATCTATTTGAATGTTTAATGGGTTACTCTCATTCACAAAACCTTATTTCATAGGAAATTCAAGAGAAGAAAACTAGAGTTTGGGGGAAAATGGAACCCTACTGTTGGCATTATGATGCATGTGTTGTACTTGATGGCAAACCACTCATAGAAGAACATATCACCTATATATATAATTAGATGAATCTACAAGAAGAGATATCAGATGTGATAGAATACATGACAGTGCAAAGGAATCAGATGATGAGTCTACGTATGACAAGTTAGCTTTGCCATTAAGTCAAAAGGGGGAGATTGTTGGCATTATGAGACAAGTGTTGTCCTTGATGGTAACTCATACAGGTGACAGATATCAGTGTAATAGGCCAGTAGAAAAGATTGATGATCAGCCTCTCAGAATGGAAGAAAATAAGAGGATCGCAGGTACTCAGTTCAAAAGGTGCAGACCCATAGGTTAGCCTAACAAGAAGTGCGGTCATGTCCAAAGGTTGTCTGAACAGAAGGTGCGGACCCCAGTGCACACACTTCCATGCAGAGAAAAGCGCACGCACGTGGGAATCCTATGGTGATCCATGGTATCTAGTCCATGGTATCGTGATCCTATGGTTTTGGTCCATGGTTTTGTATCTAAAGTATTGATCCCAAGTATTGGGTTGATGGTATTATGTTATTATGGTTTTGGACCATGGTATTATGAAAATCTTGCCTATAAAAAGGAAAGGAGATCATTTGGAATCATGACTTTGGGTTGAATATATTAAGGTGATTTAGATCTGAAATTCTTGTGATCGGTTGGTGAGTGATAACTAGATCTAAATCAAGGAGATTTCTGCAAACTGTTGATAAGTCGCGATCTCATTGGCGGATGATCATATCTATTAATCAGACTGACTGTGGCACATTGGAGGACAGTTAATTTGGCCCTAATCAGAGGTCCACAGGTGATCCACAGTTCAGGTGTGGAGGTACGCAGTGCAGCAAAAGGCGCAGGTGTGTATACCTGCAGAGAAGTAGAAGGCACTCTGCGGATACCCACAGAGCAACAGAAGGTGCAGGTGCGTATACGCACAGAGCAGCAGAAGGCACAGGTGTGGATACCCGTAGAGCAGCATAAGGAACAGGTGCGGATACCTGCAGATGTCCAGCGGTGAAGTTGCGGACCCTGCTTGAAATATGCTTTAACTACCTTTGACTATTCTGCAGGGTTCTGGGTGCATATTTAATGTCTGGTTACTGACTTATCTTTATGTGATCTAATGTACTAGATCTGGTTGATAACTCACATATTAACCTCGTATATGTCTTGGTGTTTGGGTGATTCAAAAGATTGATTGATTCTAAAAGGAGATTGGGTGATTCATATGTACTTGATGATTATTTGATGTTATTGGGCCCAGTATGAAAATTGGATGAAACATGGCCTTTCAAATTATGTGTCTTTCTTCAAGTGTATCCAGTATGAAAATTAATGAAACGTGGTACCCGAAGGAAAGAAGATTGTAGGCTGGCACCTACGTACTAGTATCTTAGCTAGTACAAGAGCTAAGGGGGTGGTAGCTCCCTTCCAATAGTAGTTGGAGAATTATAGTAGGTAGCAGCCTACGTACTAGTAAATGGATCGGCTAGTACAAGAACTATGGGGGTTGTATCTCTCTGCAGGTAGAAGCCTGCGTACTGGTATAAGACTCCACCAGTACAGAAATATTGTAAAAGGATTTTCTTATTAAGAAGAAGATTGAGATGACTTGCAGCAAGTGGTTTTCACCCACATTGGGTTTCCACCTTATATCATGGTGTTCATGTGTGTCACTTATGTGTGATGATCTGTTCTATTTTAGTGCATCTTTTTACTGTTAATATGGTTGATAATGTTATAACGCACTCATTAAGGATCGTCTAACTGAATCATAAGAAGTTGTGGAAGTATCATATATGAATCTGAATATGGAAATGAAAAAGTTTTATTGATGTGATAATACTGATTCACCCCCCCTCTCAGTATTATTTGCAACACCTACATCCAATATTCTTAGACCATCCCACATTAAGGACAAAGAAGGAAGCATTTGTGGCAAGAAAATCATAAATTTCCTCATTGTAGATCTCCAAAATGGTGACCTTCACCTTATACCTAATCCCCAAAACCCAATGTTCCCAACCATCCTCACCTGAATAGTCACCCAATATATCATGTCAATATCTATAAATGATCCCGAGCTCATTAACACACCCAAACATGGTATGAATCTTCCTTGATCAAGTCGGCCCATCATAACAATGCATTTTCTACCTATTTTTACCGCATTACCCCTTGATTCAACAAAATTCTTATAATTGGTCTCCAAGCCATCCTTCTGACTAATTGAAACCTGATAAATACTGAAATCCATGTACCCGAATTTCCTCCTCACCTGAACTGTAGTGTCGTTAGGGAGTAGCTAAATTGTATTTTTCTTCTACTTTCTCTCTAGATAATCAACAATTCATCCTAAAATTACATTAGGAGGAGGGTTTATGTTGTTTGATGAAGGAGATATACTAGGACGAGACATGAAATTCAAATGAGTGCTAGAGTTGGGAGTCCGAGTTGGGGTTGCATGTGATGATCTAGCACCATTTTGTGGTGATGGAGACAAAGCCATTGAATTCCTCTATATTATTTCTTAAATCATCAAAATCTTTGAATTTGTTGTCCTACAAGTCAATATATCACTGTTGGATTGTTCTAAAGAATTGGTATCTCATCTCCACCACTTATGATGATCCAATGATGCAAATTCTTTTAATCAACTAACACATAAATCCATGATGCACAATGAGACATGGTGACATGGGAGGGAGTTCTTCCAAGAGGGAACGCCTTACGACATAATTACAATAAATTAAAACCTCAAAACATCTATTATATTATATAATTTTATCTTTATAATTCAATAAGATAATGATTATTTAAAGATATTTTTTAAGATGAAACTAACTTTGGAATATTTCTTATCTTTCATTCTCATCATCTTTATTTATTATTCGAGTAGTCTTTAAGTGCAATTTTTTGCAAAAGTTTTTTGGTTTATTTTCCATTCTAATTTGTCTATAATCTAGTAAGGATTCATTGAAATTACAAGTTTGACATGTTAAATCTTCGCAATCAATGTGATTGAGGGGTTTATGAGGGCATTGAATTCATATATGCAGTCAAAAAATAGTTTGAACAACATAAATTAAGATTTGACCACAAATTTTTTCTCATATTTTTGCTATAAATCTGTCAAAAACTCCAAAAAGTCGCACTCAAAGAGTAGTCATTTATTATTATCATCACTATAATCATCACCACCAGTATTCGAAATTTAACATGTTAGATCCTGTCAAGAGCCCTCTGGCATGTCAAAGAAGTGGTCAACAAAATTTAACTATCAAAAAAAGTTTAAAATTTGTTTTTTACAGTTTTAAAAAAAAGTGAATAATATTATAGAATTCCCTAGGAAGGGCTATCAGTCAGCCAAAAATTTCTTAAAATTATGGTTTTATTTATTACCCAGCCTTAGTCACAACTTTTTGACTACAAATTGCATTTGCCTTGTTCTTTTACTAAAGTCTGACGTGTCACATTACACATATAGACTAGAGTCTAGGCCTAGGATACACGAGGTTGTTGCATCATTAACCTGAATCTAGGCATTTCTCAGAGGTTGATTTTAGATTCTATGCTGTTGCAACATTAAAGAAGCTTAATGATAATGGAGTTGAACTTTGGAGTTTGTCACATTGCCACTTCCAATCCCATAATGATAATGGCGAGCTCAATACTCATATTTTTCCCTGCCGGTGATGAGCATTTTCTTTTTTCATGCCATCTCATAGAAGAATAATAGAATTATGCAAAAGGCACATTCTTATATTGCGCATTCATACTCAACATCTTCCTCAATCGAATGCTGACAAAAAATTTAGGTATGTTGCAGCCTATCATCGTCCTCATATCTTTGAATCATATAAACACCCATTGTATATATTAAATATGTTTACATATTTTCATGGATGTATAGAGAGATAATCTAGCTTCATGTGTTGTACTAGGGTAAAACTCACACTAAATACCCCTTTCCTACTAGAGATACTCTAGCATGCATAATAAAATAGAGGGTAAGATTTTGAAATTAATTGAGAGAATATTGATAGTTGTGGGGGTGAATTCACTGTAACGTTCTCTATTGTATCTATTTTTAAGTTATAACTTTGAGTGATTTGAGAACCATTAGTGTGTTACCCCAGGTTTTCACCGTTCATTGTGATTAAATGGGTTTATAGATTATCAATCAAACTGCCCGAAATTTCACTACCTAACACACTAGTAGTTGCGCAAAAGAACACCAAATATTTACATAAATTTGATAACCAATCTCAATCTCTGATGGATTTCATGGGAAATGTGCATGGACCTACCTCCTATTATTATATTCATATAGCCTAGTAAACAAATGAGTAATCTCATCCAACTTATGAGACTGACCAGAAACCAGAGTTGTTTTGGATGGATTTTGAGACAAGATAATCTCTTGCCCATCTCCATATGAGATCATTCCTTCTACCATGAGTTGTTAGAACATGGTTCCTTACTTGCTCCTCCCCATCAAGCATATGCATATACCTATTTATAAACCACACCAAGTAAATTGTCTCTCTCACCTGTGTGAAATCTCGGTTTTTTGTAATATTTCCCAAATTTTACAAATAGAATTGGTTTTTCTCGATATCCTACTTCCATCTTCCAGATGGCTCTTTATCCAACTTCGTGAAAATGAAAGTTGGATCTCTTCATCTACTCTAGAAATCCTTTAGTTTTCAAATCACATTTCAATATGTTAGTGCAAACTCAACATTATCATCGAGTAATGAACACCTAGTGTTACTATAATAATAGAATGCATTCCTATAAGATTACATGAATTAACGCAACACCAACTGTGAATCAATCATTTTTTGTAAGATCCCAACATCTGAAATATAGATAAACATTCAGAAAACAAATAATGTCAGCAAATCCAAATAGGAAAAAGTAAAATATTGGGAAAAAAATGGGCTGAGTTCTTGAAGATTTTATGTAATGCAGGAACCATGCACAAACCTAAAATATTTATTCATCATATAGATCAAGAAAAATATGCAATGCCTTGTACTATATATCATTGAAGGCCTAATTCCTTGCAACATTGATCATAAGTTGTAGCCTGTTGAAAATTATAGGTAACCTTATTTCCTCATGTTAGACCTATTGCGATAGTCATTAGTTAGTAAGAGTTGAACCCATTGACAAACAAATGTTTCTCGTGCATAGTAAAGTGGCTTCCCCTTATCCCCACAAACCCATTTCATGTCCCTGCAACTTTTTGAAGAAACCTAAGAAAGAGAAAACATGACATAACCCAAAGTCTCATCATCATGGCACCACCCACTAGATTGGAAAAATATCTAGACTCTATAATTAAGAAGTAAAAACTACCGAATGAGGATCTATGCATTGGCTAGCAAATCTCCTAACCATGAAAAACTTTGAGTCTCAGTGACACAATAGATAAGGGTTTATAGAGGTGAATATCTAAGAACTTAGTATGTTGCATTCAAAGTTTATAATGGAAAAAGGTTGGAAGCATCAATTAAGTTTCGGGGGCCTAGAACAAATTGTCTAAGAATCGAATAACAGATTTCATAAATGCTCGCATAGGAATATGCCTTTGTCATCCAATGTGTCAGGATGGACTAGCATTCACCCTCAAAGTTAGAATTTGAGATCAAATCCACAAGGAAAATTTAAATTATAATAAAATTTGTTAAAATTTTCAGGCATTTTAATGAAAGTTGATGATGGTTATGTTTGTCTTTAAGAAAACATATCTAATAATTGCTCGCAATATGCCACATATTAAGCACACTCTTAGAAAAATAAAATTAGGCTTCCACTAGCCTCCTCAATACTCTAGAGGCAAGTAGCTTGATTATTCAGAGCTGCACTCAACCAAGTCTAAATGTCATCTTCCTGCCTCCATTTCAAAGAATTAGCAGTAACATTCAACAATGATTTTATTAGGTCATCCAATGTTAGATTATAGAAATGCAAGGAATCTTCAAACTTCAATAGCACCCAAATGTCTTCCTTTGAATTCCCATTGTGGTAGGAAAGAAATGATTTGAAACACCTTCTGTCCTTTGATAATGGGTAGCCTAAGCGCCATCCTACTTGGATCTATGGAATTTTCCATCCTTACATCTCTTCCATTAAAGTGTTGTACCTAGCCCCTCCTCAGGTGCTAATGGTGTGGAGTAGTGTAAGTAGTGTAGAGTGTATTGCATACAATGGAAAGCTATATAGATTTTCATGCCCTTTCATCATTATCCACCATGCGTCATATCCATTCAGGATGCCCTTTAGGTTGACCATGTAAAAGCCCCCTTAGCAATGATTGGGCTTCTACATGGCAGATAATGCTTTCCCATCTCTACCTTCTAGCACATTTATTTAATTATGTTGTATTAAGTTATTATTGTTAAAATCAATATAGAAAATTATTTTATATTATACCAATTTGAAAACAATATGTAAACTACTTTTATTATATTATTGTTGAAAAACTACACTATTTCAACAATATTTTGAAATTAATCTAATCAATACCTTAATATCAAGCATATCATTAACCTCGAGTCCTTTAAGCTTAATCATTTAACAATTTATTTTAATTATTTTTAACATTTCTTTAAATATTATTATTATTATTATTATTATTATTATTATTATTATTATTATTATTATTATTTTCGAAAGGAAACTAATAAAACATAATTTTATTCATTGAAAATAATTAAAATTACATTATGCAGACACATCAACTGTGTGTATGCATATTGAAGTCAGAATAGATGTATAATGCATTCAGTCATATAAGTATTTCGACTTATGAAACATAAAAATAAAGTAAAAATAATACAATAAAATTTACATAGAAATGGCATAATTACTTGAGATAAAAATTGTTAAGATTCTCCTTTTCCCCTTTTTCTTCTCAAATTTTTGCCAACCCCCAAGGCTAGGATCATTAATTACCATTGTAATTTCTTTTCCACCAACTTGTAGGGGCACGTCTTTATTTGAATCTAAGCTTTCAAAGGTATGTGTTCTCTTTGTACATCCCATGCCTTATGATTCATTATGTTTCTCTCAAATTTGAATCATTGCCAGCTCAATGCCTTTCTCCAATATAATTTTGATTCCACATATATCCTCAATACTCTTTTCCCTTTGATAACTTTTTTTTATTGTACGCCCTTATTTGGAGGGAGTCTCCATTGTATCTTCTTCTTCTTCTTCTGAAAGATGTGGATCTAAAACCTGTCATGCCTTCGGATTTGATTCTATCTCATTTTTCTTTTTGTGGTTTTTTTTCCTGTGGACATGTGTTCTGTAGATATCTCATTTGAAAGAAAATACAACACCTAAAGGATGTGTTTGTTGAGATTTTCTATTTTGAATAAAATAGGCAAAATCTCAGTAGATGACAACAATAGGAATTAGTTCCTAGATTAGCTCCAGTTTGTTGGGAGGGAGTTAATGCATCCTAAATTTGAGTTCAGAGGATTTATGAGGCAGTTAGATTGTCTTTGCTATATAACAGGTATCCATACGGATTGTTTGGTGAGAGAGTGAGAGTTTGTGAGGATTTAATTATGTAATATCCTATTTGATTAATAAAGATTTCCGATCCCTATGTTGTGTGGATGTAGCCCAGATTGGTTGGGTGAACCACGTTAAACCTTTTTCTTATGTGCTTGCTTTATTTGCTGATTATTTAGTTTTAATCTTCTATGCATATGATCTCCAACAAGTGGTATCGGAGCAGTTGGAGGCGTGGCGCAGCTGGACCGGGCTAGAGGTGAAGCACAAAGGCGTGTTGGACTGCTGTTGTTGTCCGCCTGCATGGAGGTTTACATGAGATAAGATAGCATTGAGGAGTATAAGAGACTATTGTATTGCTACACCTGCGTGGCGATTTGCAGCAACTAAAACTCTGATGTGTGATTGTTAGTCGCGTTGGAGTTGCGTACTGGAGGTGGAGCAAACTAATTGTTAGCAAGCAGTTTAGAGCACTGGTGATGCTATTCATCTCCGTGGAAATGTAAGAATATGCATTCTAGTAAGGAAGAAACTAGTGATGGTTTGTAATTGATGCTATTTAGAGTGGTCGATACACATGATCCTAAACCTAACAAGATGCTCTACGTGGAGCGTTGCTACCGCACAACTCCTGTGTTAAGAGCATCTTCGTGGAGTGTTGCTGTTGCACAACTCCTGCGTTAAGAGCATCCAAAAATGTTTGTGTAAGTTCTGTAAAAATGTTTGGGATGCTATTCATCCAACACAAAAGGTTTATGAGATCGTTGCTAAACTTGCAATCGATCGAGATCTCCCACGCTTATTCTAATTTTTAAACAAGTTCATAGCTATTCAATCGCCAACAACAAGCACTAGGGAGGGAGACACCATTGGTGTAAAAAAATCGTGTAATCATTTCACCCAAGCAAAAATTGGATCTCTTTCCTAAATGCATGACAGTGTGGAAAAGCAACATTAGTCGTAGTCCTGCAGATGAGTGTCCTTGAGTAAGTGATCAGTTGCTCTCTTGTAAAATTATTGCCAATATTGCACAATAGAAAGGCACATTGTTCCAGTACAATTTTATACTCAATACTTCACACATCGAAAGAAAAGAATTTTTTTTTTTTAAAACACAAACTTCATTTATTTAAAGTTGGTTTTTTGGAGATTATTGTGTTTTTTGGTTGATACAAGATGGCAAAAACTCAGAGTGCCTGGTTTTAAATTGAGAAGTTTAATGGTAAGAATAATTTCGAGATCTGGAAGGTGAAGATGCATGATTTTCTTGTCCAACATGGCGTGGAAAAGGCGTTGTTGGGCAAATCCAAACAGCCTTACAACATCACAGATAATGAGTGGGCCGAGATGGATGAAAGAGCAATAAGTGCTATTCGACTGTGTCTAGCTAATGATGTCCTGTTTAATATCGTGTCGGAGACAACAACTGCTGGTTTGTGGACGAAACTAGAGAAACTGTACACGACCAAATCCTTAACTAATAGGATTCTCCTTAAGCGACAGTTGTACTGTTTGTGAATGAAGGAAGGTACATTGGTTGATGATCATTTAAATGCTTTTAATACTCTTCTTGTGCAATTACAAAGTACCGAAGTAAAAATTCTATCCGAGGATAAAGCTATTACTTTATTGTGCTCGTTGCCCGAGTCATGGGATCATTTTGTTACTTCTATAAGTCTTAGTTCATTAGAAACTATTGAGTTTGATGATGTAGTTGCATCCTTATTATCAGAAGAAACAAGAAGGAAGTCGCATTCCGAAACCTCTACATCAGAAGCTATGATGGTTAGAGGTCGTTCGAAAGAAAGACGTCCCAGGAAGCCGAGCGACTCACGCTCAAATTCGAAAGGGAAGAAGAGTAAGCTAAAGTGCTGGTTTTGTGGCAAATCAGGGCATTTAAAGAAGGACTGCTGGAAGCGACAGTAGCAAACTTCAAAGGCAGAATCTTCGACAGAGAAGAAGGAGGCGAATACGACAGATACAAGTTCGACATCGGGTTCAGGTATGAGTGATGAAGTATTATCATTTAATGTGTCAAATCATGGTCAACATTGGTTGTTAGATTCCGGGGCATCAAACCACATGTGTA